>OMLP01008075.1:2390-15056 GCA_900302685.1 Spondyliosoma cantharus | reverse complement strand
AATGTAAATATATTTATATATAATATGTGATTTATTAATTGTACATATAGTATATCAAATTGCATGCAGTTAGATGGGAGCGTACGAAGGTACAGGAATGGAAGTAAATTGAGTTGTGGAGAAGGGCTAGGATGAAATAAATTAAGTATATACTTCATCCAACTCCTTTTACAATTACAAATTTAAATTCAGAACAGAGGGACAGTGCTACATTTAGACAAGGACACGGTACATTAGCCTTTTATACAGTTACCTTCACAATACATACCTAACCCACATAATACGTTACATACGGTTCATATTTTGAAAAAAAACAAAATAAAGCTCCCTGTGTAGCTGCTATGCTAGCAGTGACAGCATACATCCTTAGTAAAACTAGCTTATATTACCACTGCGGTGAATAACAAAAAAGCCGTACCGACCTTTTTACTTTCCTTCGGTTGTTTACATTCACCCAAATTCCTGACAGTTAAACTTTTACTGTAATTATTTAACTTCTCGGTTAACTTCTGCAGCTCAGCTACTCCATGAAGCTCGGGGGTCCCAAACACTGACAGCTGTGGCGTTAGCCTGAGGAAAAAGCTTCGTAAATATTATTTAACATCAGCAGCATTTCAGGATAATGGTATGTGCATTATAAGAGCTAGTGCCATGTGTTTTTCTTTCAGTTGAAAAATTGGGAATAAAAAAGATTTAGGTTTTTTATAGTATTATTTTTCATCAGGCACCTGTTTAGGCATTCGCCACGCACAGCAAGCATGTGGCCAGAGATCTTTGCCGTGCTTTTTGTGTGTGTGTGATTGTGTGTGTGCTTGGGGGTGTGAAGCAGAAGCACAGCCTGGTCTCTGCATCCTGTTGTGAAAGTACAAGTAAGCTAATTTGCATCTCCTTTTCCTGAAACGCGTAGCCTGTAGAAATTACTCTACCGTTATTTAACATTTGCATTTATTGATTAATCAAATGAGCTCCGTAGGAAGCTAATTAGTCGCTGGCTGGTTATTCTCCATTCATTCTGAGAGCAGGCCGTCTGCTGCTGGCTCTGGGCTCTTTGTCACAGCGGAGGAGCTAGCGTTAGCATAGCTTTGTTGTACGACTAAAGAGCTTCTCCCGCTGTTGGTTTTAATGTGTTTCTCCATGCATGCCGTTATTTTTGCATCCAGTGTGTCACAAATTCATCCGTGTTTTGCTTTTAGTGTGCTTGGCTAACGTTATACTCCTCACAGCAACGACGTGCAACAAATAAAAGGCTCAGTGCGCTTCCTCTTTGTCAGAGACTTTACTTAAGCCGTGGAAAACTAATTCGACTTTTGGCCAGCTGACGAGCTAACACGTACAAAACAAATGCACGTGTAAACCTGAGGGTTTTTTTGTTTTTGTTTTATCAAATGAGGATACGCAGGCACTGAGAGCTGAACATGTACTTTTTATATGAAGGGACCGATACTGGTGCTGATATGCGTCTTGTGTCAGTCTTGGTACCCACTTAGGTTTTCAGACATGCTTGATGGAGGTTGAAAACTGCAGTTGGTCTAAGACTTACAAATAAAGAAAATTACCAAATGGTTATCAATATCATCAATATTCACTTTAAAAAAAAAATCTAAAAAGATTTATATATCGGCCAATATTTAGTTTATTACAGATAAATATCAGTATAATTGGCCAATAAATCACTTTGTCAGATCAAATGTCTTTGTCACAGCCGGCCCAACAGAGTACTGACAGGTTTACTTCTATGTAAAAAAATAAAAATTGTTCTAACATTTAAAAGATGTGAGTCGCAGATGTATGTACTTTAGATGGCATGCTGTCCAACATCCTGTCTTGTCATACAACTGCGAGCTTCAAGCAGGCCCCCAGAAAGAGCACCAGGCTTTAAAGGCAGTTGTGTTAGTGGCCAAACTGTGTAATTACAGCGTCACTGCGACCCTTAAAGACTTTGTCCCATAAGCCAACATTGTGAAAGAAGGGCCTGTAAAACGGTGGGTAATTTCTTTAGCATCACAAGGCCCACGAAATGAGTCATTTAACTATGATAATTTGAGTAAATCGAGGTTTCAGACCAATAAAATTAGTAATGTGCCGCACGATTAAATGATCTTCTCCCCATTCAAGTTAGCCCGGCGCTAAACTGTAAGATGGCTGGCTTGGTCGTCGAAAGTCTCCAGTGTGCACACTCTATGGGCTGAACAATGCGGGAGATCCGGGTAACTTCACAGCCGGGAAGTCGAGCTTTTTCAGCTTCAAAATGCCAAAACTGCCGTCACTGTCAGAAAAACGGCATGGGTCAGTCTCAAATAAGCAATCAGTGACTCTGAATAGAGATGTGTTGGTGGCTGAAAAAAACAAATGTGTTGAAATAGAATGAACGCAACCAACAACTTTTATCATTATCAATAATTTTGGGAAATTTTCTGCATATCTTTAGTCCTTAAAAAATAACCCTAAAGCAAAATGCAACTTTTTTAGCGTTATCGGACCAACAGTACAAACTCAAACTGAATATTAACAGTTACATGAGCGTCTGTGGCTCAGGGGCAGAGCCAGCGTCTTGTCATCGGAAGGTTGCTGTTCGATTCCCCTGGTCTGCATGTTGAAAGTGTCCTTGGGCAAGATACTGAACCCCAAAACTGCTCCTGATGTGCTGGTCAGCCTCTTGCATGGCAACCACTAACATCAGTGTATGAATGTATGTATGACTTACTGTAAGTCGCTTTGGACAGAAGCGTCTGCTAAATGCCCTAAATGTGAATATAAGAAACGGGAAAACAAGCAACATCCTCATGTTTGAGAAGCTGGAAACAGCGAATGTTGTCTGTTGACATGTTCTCAATTAAACAATTATAGCTTTGATTCACTTTCTATCGATTGAGTAATTTGATTCCTCTTCCGTTTGTCTTCTCCAGCGGCGCGTGTGTTGTTGAGTGTGCGTGTTGTGTGTCTGCGAGGTGTGCTTGCAGTCAGGGCAGGCTCAAGGATGAAGAGAGGCAAGAAGGAAGAGGTGGCGGCTGCAGACGGGGAGAATGACACAGGCTCTGGTACTACAGCAGGCACCAATTCGCATTCAAATACATACAGTTCTTCCAAAGTTTGTGTGTGTGAGTTGCCGCTGTAATGACCTTGTATGTTTCTTTCATCTCACAGCTTCTGCCAAGAAAGTAAAGAAGACTAAGGAACCAGAGGCCCCAATCCTGTACGAGGATCCTCCTGACAAACTGACCAGCAAAGATGGACGCAAGGCCAACATGAAGATCACCTCCTGGAACGTGGACGGGCTGAGAGCCTGGGTGAAAAAGAAGGGTCTGGATGTGAGTGTACAGTGCCCTTGAGAAAATGAATTTGTCTAGTTCAGTTTTGAGACTAGTGTTAATTGTCAACACGTCTGTTCTTCCTTCCAGTGGGTGCGTGAGGAGGATCCAGATGTTTTGTGCCTGCAGGAGACGAAGTGTGCAGAGAAATCCCTCCCTGCTGAAATCACCTCGATGCCCGAGTACCCTCACAAGTACTGGGCTGGGTCAGATGAAAAGGAGGGTTACAGTGGGGTGGCCATGCTCTGCAAGACTGAACCCATCAAAGTCACCTACGGCATTGGTGAGTGTTGGCTTTACATTAATATTTAACGGTGAGGCCACTAGCCAAGATACTTTTATTTGCATTTGTATTGAATGTTATACTTGTTTTTCATTGAAATGAATGAAGAGTGTGTAGTTGAACCATGAATTTCAGAATATCTTAGCATTCGGTAAACCCTCCATTTCTAACCTTTAACCAAGTAACTCTCCTATAAAGGAGTTATATCTTTGTGCTGGAAGCGGGTAGTTAGTATTTTTTAGCGGACTGTTGTGTTAATGTTGTTCTTGTAGGAAATCCAACCAGAGTCCTTCACAAATAAAGCCACAGTCCAGCAGCATTGAACAACTTAAACAAATTGCCCACATGCTTCTATCGGCAACCGAGACAGTGATGGTCTCATTTACAATCTGCTCACATATGACCAATAAAAAAAGTGATTAATACATAAAACTTGTGACATTGTGACATATAGCTCCTTTAAATGGACTCATTTCCTCTGTCTTTTGTGAAAATAGTGGACAAATGCAGTATATTTGCTCAGATTTTCCAGTTTATAAACTAACATCACATGACAGTTCAATGTGAGCTTACTTTTCATCCTAGTGACCTCATAAAAGCTGAACTTGCAAGTAGTTGTATTCATTTTCGGTAACTTGCACTATACTACTGTAGAGTGATTCCATCTTGCCTACAGTCTTTGTTTGCCTTTATTTCCATTATGAATACAAATCTATACAAGGCATCAGATCCACAAGGCAAATCCATTCAGTAAATGGCTGCTAAATCATTGAAATATTATCAAAACTGTGCAAAAGTGCAATATCCAATCAGTAGAAGCTGTAATTTTTTGATAAGGGTAAAATGTTTGACAAAACTGCATTATAATGAAGTTCTGTAGTGGTACACTTTCCTGTAGTTTTATTTTTTCAAAATGAAAATTGTCATGCAAAAATGATCATTTCCACTATTCGTGAATCAAATCAGAAATAATATAAAATGTCAAAAATAATCACTGATTTTTTTTTTTACCATATTGTACAGCCCTAGTTGTTAACTGATCCTCCTCTACCAACCCTGCAGGCAAGGAAGAGCATGACAAAGAGGGTCGCGTCATCACTGCAGAGTTCCCCACCTTCTACCTGGTGACGGCCTATGTGCCAAACTCCGGCAGAGGCCTGGTGCGCCTCGATTACCGCAAAACCTGGGACGTGGACTTCCGGTCGTATCTGAGCGAGCTGGACATGCAGAAGTCCGTGGTGCTGTGTGGCGACCTCAATGTGGCCCACCAGGAGATCGACTTGAAGAACCCCAAGGGGAACAAGAAAAATGCCGGCTTCACTCCTGATGAGCGCGAGGGCTTCACCCAGCTGCTGGAAGCCGGTTTCACCGACAGCTTCCGCGAGATCTATCCTGACCAGACCCACGCCTACTCCTTCTGGACCTACATGATGGGCTGCCGTGATAAGAACGTGGGCTGGAGGCTCGACTACTTTTTGCTGTCGTCCAGCTTGCTGCCAGGCCTGTGCGACAGCAAGATCCGTAACAAGGCGCTGGGAAGCGACCACTGCCCCATCACTTTGCACATAGCTGTGTAGGTGACTGCAGGTCTGTAGGGCTTCTGCCTTGCATAGCCCTTTGCTGTTTTCTTAGTACTTCCGTTCCAACTTGGCTAAAGCTATCTTGTATGCCAGAGTGTGCTCTGTTAGAGTGAGGTGTCGCCTGTCTGGGCACTTGGTCTCGTGGCTGAAGCACTGCCCAAATTCACTCTTTCAGTAGGCTCAGCAGTAGCTTAGTTTCCAATCAGTTTTCACAGGAAACTTTCATGAAATGACGAACATATTTCATAATACCCATTTGTTGGTCATGTAACTGAAGTTTGTACGTAAACCCCCTGATGTTGACCTAAATTCTGTTAAAACCCAACACTAAATACTGTAAAGATGTCTAAGCTGATGTTCAACAGTGACCTGTGGCTGGATGTAGAGCTGTGTGATGTCTGTCTGTACTGAGGCACAAGCCTTCATTCCACAGAACCTGCAGGAATGTTCTTGTTACTGTTTGACATGGAACCACTGTTAAAGAAAAAAAATGTATCTTCTTCTAGCACAAAATTGTTTAAGCTTCTTTTTCAAATCAGTGTTACATTTTCTGTCATAAAACTTGCCCACAATAAAGACTGGATTTATGTAAAACTTTCTACTGCTCATTATTTGAAGATATCGAGCCAACGTGATCAGGAAAAAAACGTGCTACACCACAATGAATTTGTGAAACACATTCCCCTGCTCAGTGTGCTTTAATGGAAACAACCTGGAATTCAAATGGCACACTCTACATGAACCTGTTCCTGCGAGCAAGTTTCTATACTCTGCGTAGTTCACCGCAATTGCACAATAGAATGTTAAAAAATCATCCATCTACAGTAGACTGAGTGTCAGTCTGAACTAATCTATAATCTTAGACTGTTTAGTCCCAAAAAATGTCATTCTCCTGGTCAGTAAAGTTTCAACTATGTTAACTTCATGATATGTGTCCGTTGATGCATTTTCAGATTATATGACTGCCGGAATCCCTTCCCACATTCCACACACAGGTATGGTTTTTCCCCGGAGTGTGTTCGCTGGTGTCTTTTCAGCCGGTTGGCACTCAGAAAGCTCTTGTCGCACTCTGTACACGAGTATGGCCGGACTCCGGTGTGGTAGCGCAGGTGGATGGTCAGGTAGCAGGACTGAGTGAATTTCTTGCCGCAGTGGGGGCACTGGAAGGGCTTGTGGCCTGTGTGGAAACGTTCGTGCTTCAGAAGCTCGGCGTGGGAAAAGAAGCCCTTCCCGCAGTCGGAGCAGAGGTACGGCCTCTCGCCTGAGTGAGTCAGCTCGTGTCTGACCAGCGTCGCCTTGTAGACGAAGCTCTTGTCGCACTGCGAGCAGCTGAAAACGTTTTCCCTGGTGTGGCAGCGCTCGTGCTTCTTCATGTTGCGCTCCCTCTTGAAGCTCTTGCCGCAGAAGGAGCACATGAAGGGCATCTCCTCTGAGTGGATCTTCATGTGGCTCAGCAGACCCCCCTTATAGAGGAATCCCTTCCCACACTGCGTGCAGATGTGCGGCCGCTCCTTTTGATGGATGCGTTGGTGTGCGGTGAGAGCTGCCCTGTAGGCGAAGCTCTTTCCACAGTTGCAGGTGTGCACCCTTTCTTCTTGGTGAGTCTGCAGGTGCCTGTTGAGGTAGCTGACACAGGTGAAGCCCAGGTCACAGTGAGGGCATTTGTAAGAACGCTCCACCTTGTCAGCGTCCTCGCTGTGGGTCTTCAGGTGTCTCACTAGCGCCGACCTCCAGGCAAACGCCCGGCCGCACTCCGAACACAGGTACTCTCCGTTCTCCATGTGGGTGCTCCTGTGCTCCCTCTGAGCCACCAGGGACTTGAAGAACTCCCCGCAGATCAGACACTCATACTTGCGCCCCGACTTGTGCGTCTGCTTGTGCCGCTCCAGTGACTGTTTGAAGGAGAACCGCCGTCCGCACTGAGAACACAGGAAGGGCTGCTCACCTGTGTGGATGCGCTGGTGGGCTTTTAGTAAGGACTGGAACTTGAAGCTTTTGTCACAGTCGGGACAACTAAAACGTCCCTCCTCATCTGCAACGGGATGAAGGGAAAGTTTGTCATCCTCAGCCTCAACGGAGTGAACCTTGTCAATGTGCTGCTGGACCTGTGCTTCTTCCGAGTGGTGGAAGGAGCACTTGGGACAGGAGAAGGCAGCTGACGAGCCGTCTGCAACAGAACCTCAAGGAGAAACAAAGTCATTAGACACTGGAGCAAGATATTACCACTGTGCTAAGAAACATTTTGGAGAGGATTTTAAGGGTAAGGCAAGTAACCCTTCAAAATTACAGGTTGAAAAATATAAATTTTATAGAGCCTGAAGCAACATATTTAAATTTGCTTGCTCTGTCAAACCAACAGTTCAAAACATAAAGATCATACTATTCCTAATATAACTAACAAGGACAAGAAGCTGGAACAAAACAATGTTTGGCTTAAAAAAAAAAATAATTAAAATCACAGAAACTTTTAGTCAATTATCAAAATTGTTGCTGAATCATTTTCTGTCAATCATGTTATCATTGAATTGTTCCCGCTCCAACAGAAAATATAAAAGATAATTAGTAAGTTTCAATATTAGTTCCATATATCCAAATTAAAAAATAATTAAAGCTGCTCATCAAGTCATAAATATGAACAAGCTGTTTGCGCTCTCATATCTCTCTGGTCATGTATGTATATGTAGTGAAAAGGATCCAAAATGATATTTGTAAAAAAAATTAACACTTACTTTCATCACCATCCTTCAATGAGACCATGGATGACCCATAAGAGTGCTCTGCGCTGTTAGAGAGAAAGGAAAAATCAAATGTGAGATGCAACATTCGCCTGATGTCCCACCACAGCCACCGTATATTCAACTTAACATAATATCTCTGTGATGAATCCGTAAATCACATCAACAGATCAAAGTGGTTGATAATGACAGATGGTTTTACCAGTTGAAAGGCAAAGGCTTCATCTCTGGAGGGCTCGCCTTGGGGATCTCCTTCCTCCTTTTAGTGGTCATGCGCTTCTGTAAATTTATCACCTGGATCTTCATGGTCGGTTTGCGTTTGCGCCCGCTTGTGCGGACCTTCGCCAACGAAGCGACTTCGTTGTCAACTTCGGGGGCCGTGACTTCAGGCTCAGAGGGGGGAGGCTCACTGCACTGAACCTCTACACTCTCCAGATCACCATCATGATCTGCCTGCACCTGGCTCTCAGGTTCAGTGACTGCAGCAGTCACCTCGCGGACACTTTGATCCCCTTCAACAACCTCTTGGTTTTCATCTTGGCTCTCTGTTGGCTTGTTTGCATTGTGATCATCAGTATGAGTCTTCAGGTGCCTGGCCAGTGCCAGCTCCCAGTTGAACGTCTTGCTGCACTGATGACACGCGTAAACACCGTCTTCCATGTGCGTCTGCTTGTGTTCCGTGCGGGCTGACAAGGAGTGGAAGGTCTCCCCGCAGATGGCGCAGTTGTACTTGCGTCCGGTTTTGTGCGTGTGTCTGTGCCTGTCGAGGGACTGCCTGAAAGAGAAGCAGCGGCCGCAGTCATCGCAGCGGTGGGGGCGCTCTCCGGTGTGGATGACCCTGTGGGCAGTCAGCGACGAAGCAAATTTAAATTTCTTCTCGCAGTCTGGGCAGTCATGAGGCCCCACAGAGGCTTTGTGTTGGGAGGACGCTAAATCGTCCGTGTTGGCTTCCGCAAGGATGATGCCTGTCAAACCACTTGCAGGTTTTTCTTGCGTTTCTTCTTCCCCTGCTTCTACTTCCTCTTCCCGGTTTGTCTCATCAGGAAGCACTACCAGCGAGTCGTCAGCCACTGTAATAGTATCCGTTACCTCACAGCAGTCTGCTCCCATCACCACCTCGATGTCTGTGCTTGTGCCTAATTCGACCTCTGCGTAATCAGTCACTGTGATTATTTCAACTGCCACGTCATCGACAAATGACACAGTGTGTGTGTCATCACTGAGGCCTTCCAGTGGCTCTGATTGGTTAGGTTGTTCTGCAAGTTTTATCCCTCTGCTCGAGGCAACTGCAGAGAGGGAAGAGTGGATATTGTCGCCCATGCTGGAAGGTGGCACTAGACAAAAAAACGATGATACATGAGTTACTGCCTTCAGTTGGGTCTTCAACAATGAACGTGGAACATAATAGATGTGTTAACGGGGAGTGGCCTACCATGCTGCTCTAAATGCCCGAGGTGTTTGTGATGCTGGAGCAGAGTTTTCAGGTCTGTAGGCTCAGAGACTGAACGCACACACTCCTCCAACACAGAACATTCAGCTCCAAGCCAGGAAACAGTCTGTGTGGAAAACGTATGCAAACAGACATGATGCTAATTAAATTAAATAAAAAAAGACTTCAAAAACAGGATAGCAGAACTTTAGTTTGCGGATGAAAGACATGTTACCAGCAAATTATATCCAGAGAAATTGTTCTGGATAAATGTTTCTAACTTTAATTGAAGCAATTTTAGAATATTTTACTTTGAATGGCTCAGTATCAAGCTTTAGCTGAGCTTGATGACGAGCTGGTAATTTGATTTAGGTGTGTTGGAGCAGAAGAACATCTTCAAACGTGCAGGCGTCCCAAAGGACCAGGACTGAAGAACACTGCTTTAAGTTATTTCTTTCACAGGAATAACTTATAATCCAAATAACGAAAATGAAATCTCTTACCTGCTCGACATCAGGTACCGGCAACAGCTGAGCTAGCCGAACGAGGAACTCTGAAAACAGTGTCTGCAAATCGCTGTCATACTGAGCTCCATACTCAATAGGGAAGACCTCCTTTGGAAGAAGAAGAAGAAAAAAAAAAGGTATAGTGATACAAAATATTTTACTACATTATAAATGTAAATCTTAACTCAGCTACACTTCTTTCTTTGAAACATATTTCCAAGCACTCTGTACCACCTGCCAGAGTCTACAACAACTGAATGTGTGCAACAGAACTACAGTTCACACAAATCATAATCAACCATGGCAAGTCGAATTTGGCTCCACAGAAGAGTAGCTGACGCCGCCTCACCAAGAAGAAGTCTCGTCTCTCTTCAGGATCTTTGAGCAGAGTCTGGATCAACTCAAGAAAGTTAGCCGCTACAGCCTCTTCCGATTCTTTTGTCTGTAATATAGAAATAAACGATGACACATAATACAAGGCCACTACTGGATAACTGCCGAAGTGGTGTTGATAAGTGTGTCCCGGCCAATACCTGCATATGTTTGCAATTGATCTATGTCCATCTTTTATTATACTGTTTATTTTTTACTATTACCATAGTCTCTTGTCATATTGAACTGTCCTATGGCTGCCGTGATGCACAAATTTCCTCGTTTGCGGCACTAAAGGAATTTCCAATTCTGACGAGAGGCTGAAAGATGTAAAAATGGCTGTTGATGGAGTTTTAAAATAGGCATTTGAAGTGAAATCAACTAATCTAGACTGCACACACGTACATCCACCAGGTTGGAGTGTTGCGGTTTAATCTTCTCCAGATGATCCAAGATGAATTCATGGTCCACGAGCGCTTCACCTCGGCACAACTCTAGAATATACTGATGAGGAGAGAAAAAAAAAAACACATTGCCATTAAATATACAACATAGCTCACATAGCATTTACTGTCTATGACTACCTAGCATTGCCTCCGTCTTAAAAAACTAGATACATCAGTGCTTGTGTCGTCTGATGGCACCCACCCTGGCTCTTAATCCCAGGTTAAGCTGCGTCCTGTGCTTGTGCATGAGCAGCTCTGGGACCATGTCCATCACCAAGGCGACAAACTCGGCCATCTTCCAGTAGTTCATGACATCTTGTTTCTTCAGGACCTGCCACATGGACGCTGTCATGAGCTGCAGAGGTGGGACCAGGAGGCGCAGCGATGCCAGCGGTAAGGGGTCACCTGGGAAACACAAGAGCACTCAGACTGTAAGGGAATGAACCTGACCCATCTGTCATATATATCCTAATTCAACTAAACTGGTTTGTCTACATGAGGGGGAAAAAAAAAATACAAGTTAGTGATCAGAAAACTGGACTGTACTGGGGCTGATATTAACAGCTTTCTCAGGTATTCCTGGGCTTATGTGGTGAATTTGTTTTTAAATTAAATGCTTTAAGAATCATCTAAAAAGAACAAACGGATGTGAGGACAGTAAATGCTAACTGTACAGTTCAGCAGCAGGATCTCGCTGGCAGAGTGGTTTTGTGTATCGGTTACAGGAACAGCGATGTGTTTTGAATGCAACCTTACGGGAAACACAGGGTGCGTGTTCAAAAACAACACTGTTGCTAAAAACCCAGTTAGCTCTACTTCCACCATGCTTATATAGTCTGTCAGTTACATATGGAACTCCCAATGCAGTCAAAGTGATTTACAGTGCAAAATAAAAACACGCGAAGGAAGCTCTACTATCCGAAGCCAACAAGCTAGCTTTTGAAAAAGCTAATTAAGAGATAGTAGCACTGTTAGAAGTCAACATTGGCTCAACTGTCGCTAACTCAAAGTTTCCCCACATGTCTAACTGTAATGCTTCTTGTCTTCAAAGCAAACAAACCTTTGAAAAGGGGCGTTAAGACGGCCGAGTCCATGCTTCCGCACCGGAGTTGAAGATTTGATCAACTAGCTGTGGTCAACCTAGCTGAGGTTAGCCAGATAGGCTAGCAACCCTGCTACAGTTAGCATTAAGCTAAAGAAAAATCGTGACAGCGTGATGAGAGGGGGGAGGAGGTAGCTATGCGACTAAATCTACAAACCATCTCCCCCGAATGACACCAGCGATCTAATTAAATGTACCTTAATCAAAGTAAGCAGTTATAAAACATGGTTCAACTGATTTGTTTTCAATGGTTGATTATTCTTCTTCTTCTCTGTTTATATTAAATAGCACAGGACATGTTTGTGGTTGTTATCGCCGCCTGCTGGAGATTCTTTGCACTGTGGTCTAAAAGATCGAAATAATAACGCTGTCTGTTTTTCTAGTGGCTTCAACAGAGTTAATATATAAGAATCACTATTTTTTGTGTGTTTGATGTCTGCTTCTGTGTTTTCAGCTCTCTTCTGCAGGTTTTGTTTTATATAAAGCTTTCATTGTCCTTTATTTGCAGTCTTTTTATTTGTTCTGATTTAAAGCCTTGGTACAACATTGAATTTCTGCTTTATAAAGCTTACCCACGTGTTTAGGCTCACATTGGGTCTTTTTAATGAGGCATTAAAGCCGGCACACAGCCCTGATAATGCCTGACCGGCTCGTATTAAACGCCAGTCTTCATGGAGCCCTGTCGGAGTGTGCCCACGGCTCTGGAGCGGCTACCTTTCAACAACACCGCGCTGAAAAGGCTGCCGGTGGAGGACTCGGAGGAGACCGGCTCCCGGACCGTCCCAGCGGCATGCTTCTCCCGAATTCGGGCTCTCCAGCCCCTGCTCCGTCCGACCGTCGTGGCCCAGTCCCCGTCGGCTCTGTCTCTGCTCGACCTGACCGAGCAGGACGTGTTGAGTGACCCG
>OMLP01008069.1:1709-17580 GCA_900302685.1 Spondyliosoma cantharus | reverse complement strand
CGGGGGACAGCTAGCTCCAGCCCAGGCAGCCCGGAGCCAGAGGAGGGAGAGCCGAGTCGGTGAGCCATGGGTTTCCGCAAGAAGAACAAGAGCCCGCCGGTGCTGAGCCACGAGTTTGTGATCCAGAATCATGCCGACATGGTTTCGTGTTTGGCCATGATTATCCTCCTCGGCCTGATGTTCGAGGTACTGTGTGTTTGGACACGAGCTGTGAGCTGTTAGCCGAGAGATGTTAGCTGCAGCTAACTGTCGTTAGCTGACATGACAGCCGCACTTCAGGGGCAGGGCGCTAGTGTGTCTCTCACCTTCCCTTCTCATGTGTCTCACTGGTTGCCAAAGAAGATGGCGAGGAGGCCCACTGGCACACAGCTAACATATTATTTTACCAGTCGGCCTGTCCATTGCCTCCATAGCAAACCAATACATGGTACTGGGCTTTGGCAACAACATAGTCAGGCTAAAAGTGTGTGCATGCTACACATTTGATCAGCAGCTCTCCACAGGGGAGCTATAGCTGACTGGTACCTAGACACGTTTGAATGAAACCAGATAGGGCCCCCCACACTAACCTGTCCTCACTCAAACCGAGCCTCGAGACTGCATCTGTGGGGATCAGGGTGTGTTATAGCTTGGCACAGAGCTATCAGTGTATATACTCATGATACACACTCATACTGGCACAATGAAAGCCTCTGTAGCAAGCATGAAAAATACCTCATTCTACAAGGGAGCCCCTGGAGGTCCCAGACCCTTAGTTAGGGGGATTTGTAGATTCAGGATCTTGCAGTGACACAGCAGTCCTCACTTATTACATGTGTGTACACAGTGATTACTTTAAGGTGTTGATTAATGAACCCAAAGGCTTGGCTTCCTTGGCTTGAAACATGTGAGTGATCAGTGACAAACCACTTCTCCAGCCCATTAATCATGTTTGTTTTTTGTGTTCCAGGTCACAGCGAAGTTTGCCATCATGTTCATCACGGTCCAGTACAACGTAACACAAGTTCTTGGTAAGCTGACGTTTTATACGTCCAGTAATTGTGATCACTTCCCTGCACCTGATCTCTAAATGAGTGCCCCACACTTATTTCTCATATTTCCTTTGTAACCATTGTTCTGGATTTTTCTTTGTTTCTCCCGTTTTTGTAGATGAGAAGAGCGAGTCAGTGAACCTTTACCAGTACGGCCCTAAAGATGTGGCCACTGTGTTTTTCTACCTGCTTATTGCCGTCATCCTCCATGCCTTGATACAAGAATATATTCTCGATGTGAGTACATCAACACCCAAACTCGACCGTGGCTCACATTGTTGTTTTTTAACCCATGAACGCGTAGTATCAGGGGAAACAGAAACCAGTGCTCTCGCTTCAGTTGTCTTTGTCTAGTTTTTCATTTCAAAAGTATCTAATAAGGCCTCATGCGTCGTCTCTTTTCTGGTCTCCGAGAGCCACTTGTAGGTAATCAGTTCCAATCCCTCCAGCTGTGTGTGCACAAAAGCAGAATCACTGAGGCTGTGCTCAGGTTGCTCGTGACTTCTTTTGTCTTCACTGTCAATTCTCAGTGGGCTGAAATCAAAAGATATATTTATTTTTTTAAATATACTTTTATATCCAAAATAAAAATCCTTTTATAGAACAAATTCAACAGTGTACAAAGACTCTTTAAAAATATATCTGTATCTCTTAAAGGGAAGGATCGCACTTTTTTTTTTTTTTTTTTTTTTAAATCAATAGTCGAGCCAACTCTGCCTGATGTAATATTCTCCCTGGCATAACTCCTGAATGCACATACAGTTTAAGAGACGGGGTGCTCTTTCAGTGTGACTAGCTGATATTAATACCTTTAGCAATATACCGCCTTGCACTTCGGTCGACTCCCATCAAGTGGGTGTGGGGCAGACACGCAGATGGGTCGATTGAAATTATCGGATGGGGTGCAGACAAGGGATTGTTTCCTTTTCAGAGCGTTTGATTGATTGCTGTCAGATGTTGAGCAACTTTCAACAAATATAACAAAAAAGGTCCTAAAATAACTAACCAAGCCTAGCTTAAAGGTCAGATGACTACAATCAAAACGTTTGTGAAGAAACAAACTAAAAGTTATAACTCGGAAACATACAGCAAGCCCCAGTGCTGTATACGTAGCCACTTGTTGTTAATTGCTAATTGTTACATTTAATTCACAAATATCTTAGTTTCGAACTGAACAAAATGACACATACTTTTAGAATAACAAGGGAGGAACTAAATTATGATACATCCATGTGTTCATCTTGTCTAATAAATCTTTGTTTAATTTCAGAAAATGAACAGGAGGTTGCACCTGTCAAAAACCAAACACAGCAAGTTCAATGAGTCCGGACAGCTGGCGGCGTTCTACCTGTTCTCCTTCATCTGGGGCTGCAGCATCCTCACAGCGGTACGAGGCTGAGGACTCACAGAGACACATTCCCACACTGCATTAGGCTTCATCTTATATGTGCCTCTCTTTTTGTCTTGACAGGAGGACTTTGCAACGAATCCAACTTTCTTATGGGAGGGTTATCCACACACTCGCATGGTGTAAGTAAAATACTATGGACTCCAACACATCATGAGCTCATATTTCACATTTGAATGATGCACTGCGGTGTTTGCACTGAGGAGTATGTTGAGCTTTTACAGTTTTTGAACTTCATTTAAGATACGCGAGTCACCTTTTTCACTTGTTGGGATTTATCTTATTATGTCCTATCAAAGTTAAGTATCACAGTCCGAACTTAAGGGACCAGTTCACCAAAAAAACGTTTGGCTTGTTCATGTCGCATTTTTAGAAACAGCACAACATGATCTGTTGCATATTAACATGATATAACTTGGCATATACAGATGTATGATATAACCTCTGCACATCCTGTCCTCTGTCTAGTTTTCAGGTCAAGTTCTTCTACATTTGCCAAATTGCCTATTGGCTCCATGCACTTCCTGAGCTGTACTTTCAAAAAGTACGGAAGGTGAGTGTCATTTCTTTTTAGTTTTTTTTGATGATGTGCTTAGAAAAATGTTTCCCAGGTTTTTCGTGAATTGCTTTCGGTTTCTTCATGTAAATCCTCGGTCTTGTATTGCGGCTGTGAAGTGGCTCGTTGGCTCAACTGCAACAAAAAAAGATCAGACCACGCTAAAAATTAATTGTGCTTGTGATTGTTAAAGTTTTTGTGCAATGGAGCAGTCTATAACCTGCGAGTGCAGTCATAATACGTGAGTCAGTATTCAATGCTTCTTATCCCTGCCGGGGGTTTCACGTGTCTCCACGAGGAATCAGCTGACGACTGCTCCAGATGTGCACACAGCGACTGGGAATACGTTAAACAATCACACCTCTGTTGCGGTACTTATGCACAAACAATTAGAAATGCTGTCTACTCCATTAAAACAGCATTTTCATTTGAGGTTTTAGTTGGATAATGCGCGTGCGTGAAGTTGTTTTGTTGATATCTATTGCTGCCATGAATTTTTATAGAGTGAACTGGCGCATAACTGAAGTCGAGGCTCAATTTGCATAGAAAATGTATGAATGCGTCGAAGCTAAAAGGTGGTTAATGAGTCCCAGCTGTGTTTTAAAGGTTGCTGGCTTTTTCTTCAAGAATTGTTTTACTGTACAGTAAATGAAGTGACTCAGATCTACATTGCTTTTAGATATTTTTTTTTGACGTTGCTGTCGAGACCAACACAAACTTCTCTCCTCCTTTGTTTTATTCCCACAGGAGGACATCCCCCGCCAGCTCTATTACATTTGCCTTTACGTTGTCCACATCACTGGTGCCTATGTCTTAAAGTGAGTAAAATAATTAATTATCTTCTGAGGAGGACATATTCTCAAGAGGCTAATTCTAGCTGTGTGGCTCATAAATATCTTAACTCATCCTGACAATGACTGAGAGCGTTTCGACTTCGTACCGATTCAAACTTTTTTGCAGTTGCCGTAAAGCGTAAATATAATCTTGGACAGCGTAACTGAAAGTAACAGTTTTCTGTTCTTATCTTATTTCTAAAGCCATGTCAACTGACGTTTCCTCTTTATGAGGAATCGAAACGATAGATTTCAGACTCGTGACCTGTGAGCCCCGACTGTTTTTTTTCTTTGCTCTTCCTCCTTCCCTTAGATTATTGATTTACAAAACTTTAATGTGAGGACTATATGATATAAAAATTGTCTCCTGGTTCACAGCTAGTTAACCCTCAGAGAGCCGGACAGCTGCCAGGGGCTAAACATACATATTGTTCTAAAATGTTAAATAACCTTTTAACCTCTAATCCTATCGTATCCCTTTTTTTAAATAACTCATGTAAAGCAGAGTTTATTCTGAGCTTTCAGTCGTATCCTATATGTCTTGTTTGGGCATTCAGGTGCTCTGTAATAAACATGATGACGCCAATAGCCTCTGTTATAATTGAACCTTTCTGTTTACTTTCTCAACTCCTTCTGGACACATCTGCATGGTCAGTAAATGAAATGTAGGATTTCCCCAAAAAACGCCAGGGATCATACTATAAGAAGTGGCTGTAACTTGCTTAGGAAAGGTCAGATGTTGACAGAAATTCATATCAAAGTCTCAAAAATAAGATAAACTTCCAGATGTTCACACCAAATTTTGTCTGGTGTTTTTTTTTTTTTTTTTTTTTTTTAATTCTGGTAAATGTATCCATTGTCTGACAGAGCAAGAAAAGAATTGAGCTTTAAATGAGCCAAACTGACAATCAAGGTTCTCCCAAATTAAAAATGATGCTGTCAAATAAGGTAGGAAAAACAACAACACCAAAAAAAAAAAAAGAAGAAACCCAGGAGAGTCTGGTGACCCAAAAATAGTGTAAGGTCTCTGAGGGTTAAGAGGAGTGTATGTAGCTGATAGTCTTCCTCCATGTCCTGAGTCATCCTCAGTAAAGTCTGCGTTGGCGTCCCTCTCTCTGTGTCTCGTCATGTTTAGCCTCCACCGGCTGGGCCTGGTGTTGCTGGTCCCTCACTACCTGGTGGAGCTCCTGTTCCACGCTTCACGCCTCTTCTACTTCAGCGATGAGAACAAGCAGAAGGGGTGTGTATTGCTTTTAGATTTGTCCAATTAGTGTTTGGTTGTGCCTTACTGATCTGAACAGCCTGATGCAAGCTCTCTTTTCTTTTCCAGTTTCACTCTGTGGGCGCTGCTGTTTGTCATCGCCCGCCTCCTCACCCTCACACTCTCAGTGCTGACGTTTGGTTTTGGGCTACCCCGTACAGAAAACCAGGGCTTTTCTCTAGCAGAGGGAAACTTCAACGTGCTCACCATCAGGCAAGTCCAGATGATGGATAACAGGAAGAGCGCCTAATGTCTCATAGCTTGCTGATTTACTAATGGCGCTTACCTTTCTAACAACAATATGGCTACGTTTTGTTTTGTTTTCCTGTTCACAAGTTAGATCACTTTTGCAGTTCTTAAAGGATGTCCTCTCCACCCCTTAGGATGACTTGTCTGGCAGCTATCTGCCTGACACAGGCCTGGATGATGTGGAAATTCATTAACTTCCAGTTGAAAAAGTGGAGGGAGCATAGCCAGAACCAGGCCTCAAAGAAGAAGGCAGTCAGCCCAAAGAGCAAGCCTCACAAAAGGGAGCCTACAAGGGGTATGTATTCAGGAACCTCAGCATCTAGTCTGTCTCCCAGGTTGACCCGATGTAATTCAATCCGTCCTGAGTGATCAGATCATGAGAAAAGGTGTGAACACCCCCAAAACGCATGGAGGATGCTTTGGAAATTCGGTCGTACAGACCACATTGAGAGGTGGTCTGGGCAGCGTGTGACCACATTGGTTTGGCAGCATGTGTCCTGGGCCATATTGAAGGACCGCCTGCTCGACCGACATCCTCTGTGAAACTAAAAGAAGAAGCCGCAACAGTAACAAAAGGCAGAATGGATTACACGACCACGATCAGCCAGAGTCCCTTAGAAATGTTATGATTTTAATAGTTGTTGAACAAACTGAGAACAACAGCTACGGCAAATTCAAAATAATTTGTCCCTTTTTGTTAATTCGCAGTTATATTCAGTATGATGTTGTTTCTTCTCTCATGAAAAGTCTTTCCTTGTATCACTGTATCAGCCTGTCTTTTTACGGGTCTGAAGTGCGTTTCACCTCCCAACATTCAGCAGTTGAGCATTTCCACTACATGCATGAGAGGAAATTAAATTTTATTGACAGTAATAATGTAAAATTTTACAAATGCAGTAAACGGCAACCGATAACGGCTACTGCTTTGATGCCGTGGAGAAAGTCCCCAGACTCCCTTTGAAATTGTTCAATTTTGTGAGTTAAGTGTGGAGAAACTTTATAAGCTTTTGTGAAACGCTCTCTTCAAAACGTTCTTTGCTTTCTCGGCCCTTTTGTAAATTTGGCAAATGTTAAACATGAACATTTTCCGCTGTGGTGTAGAAAAAAAAGTCTCATCCGTTTCTTTTACAGTTATGTGAGCACGGAAAGTTAGATTAGATCACAAGTGGTCACTTGACACGCATTTGTGAATTGAAGTTTCTTAAAGCTGTCCACCCGTGATCCGATCACTCAGGACGGACGTTGACACCTTGTCTGAATTCCCTATTTGCCTCATGCTGCTTGTTTTTCTGATCATTTGACATTAATGCTCATTGTTGAACATATTAACTGAAACTGCTTTCACGTGTCTCGCCAGGAGGGGCTACCAACGGGGTCGTGAAGTCTGACGATAAAACGTCACCACGGGCAAGAAAAGCCAAAGCTTCATAAAGACGGAAGAAGTGAGGGAGTTCTGACAATGTGACATTATGTCTTTACAAAACTTCAAATTTTGTCGTCTGCTCTCCAAATCAAATGTTTAAGCGCACTAAGAAACCTTACACAACTCTCCCTTTCGGGGTTGACACTCCTTTCTCGAGAAAGCTCAGTGTTACTGTCTCCTAGAAATGTTTATTATCATTAATTTGGGTTCAGGGCAGATGAGACGTTGAAAGGGCAGTGCTGGTTTTGATGCTTTAACGGGATAGATTAAGCTCTTCAAAGTGTCCTTTTGTGTAAAACTACGATCACTCGGCGGGTACTTCAAACTGAGTTGCTCTTCGGTAAATTTGACATGGAATCCATTAACACAGTACCTTTAAAAAGCAGATTTTGACTTCAGGGCAATTTTAATGTAAGGTGTCAATGTACAGATTAAGTGTTCGGGGTGTCATTTTAAGTTTGGGCCTTATTTAGTTAAACTAGCGGAAAAGCAGGCCACTGGCTCAAGTCCCAAAATAAAAGCCTTTCTTCCTCTGCAAGACAGCACTTCAATATTCTGCTGATGTCAGGAAAAGATCTTAAATTAATTGCTCCAGAGGGATATTTGTGCTATTTAGGTATTTGGCATGACCGCAGCCAGAAAACTGAAGCTTGTACTTAACTCCTTGATCATTTACTGCCATTATTTGACAGCCTTCTGCCTTTGAAATCCAACACATTACAGGATTGAGGCGACCGGTGTACTTCTGTCTGCTTTTCTCACTACCGGCCTGGTAATCAGCTTCACCCTGTCCCAGGGGGCACGTCCAGGTTAGGTGACTCACCGAGAGGAAGCTGTACTGTAACCTGTGATGCTGTACTGTATGCATACAGTTAAATCTTTATAGCGGCATGATCGGAAACTTGAGTAAGAAAACTGTGTTCGAGGCTGCGATTCAGTCTTTTATATGGTAATGTCGATGCATGATGGTTTAAGGCTAAAGACTTTATGGCTAGTGACTACCTGTGCTGTTGAGTTTGCATCTCTCTCTCTCTCTCTTTTTCTCTCTGTCTCTCTCTCTCTCTTTCTCACACGCACACACACACACACACACACACACAAGCATTCAGAGGCCTTTTTAAAACTGCTGCAAGAGGTTTGAGTTATTTATTTTTGCCATATACTACAGATAGTTATTATTTTCTATGCTTTGAGAAGCTATAACCAGCAGACACGGCGGTACATAGCAACTGCGTTTAGTTAATCCAAACAATACAATCTTTCTTCAAGTGTCCTTATGATGGCAGTGGTTTGTATCACTCATTTTGCTTGTGTTGTGTTCTGTTTGCCTTCTACGTTCTACGCTTTTTTTTTTTTTTAATTCTTGGGTATCAGGGGACAAGCTATTGATCACTTACACTAAAAGTTACATCCCATGGTGCAATGGGAGGTGTGTTTGTACGGGGATGTGTTTGTATGCCTGGGCACTTACTCGTGTGTGTTTGTGTGTGTGCAGTATTGTTTTGCCTACTGTGTGTGTGAATTAACTGGGCATGAATGATGATGATGATGGTAAGGACAGCGATGTTTATTGCTCGTCTCGTAAAAAAAAAAATATATATTGCCTGCGTGCAGAGCATGAATTGTGACAATCTGTTCACCGACTCCTGCCCCCGCGTGGTCGCGGTCACATCCTGTCGTTTGGTTCACTTTGCTTCTGTGCGTGAAACACTGAGTTGTGGATAGTTGTACGTTCTATAGGTTACTAAATGCTTATGTGTTCAATGTCTCTGCCCCTCAGATGCCCTTTTCCTGTGTGAGAGAGGTTCTGTGATTTCTGTATGCCAAACATGGCATGTCTTGTCCTCCTCACTTCACCTTTTCAATGATCCTGACATTGCTACGGAGCGCATGTATTGTACTGTTGGCCAAACTCTTTCCTCTCACGGACAAAGTCCTGCTCTACTACTAAACCACTGTGCATGTGAAGCTCTGTGCAGATACGACTGTATCACCTGAGAGTTTGGAGTCTTTAGTCTAGAGCAGGGAGGAGATGAAGATGCCATCCATTTTTGCTCCCTTTAGCGCTCCTTATTGGGACTGTGGTGGTCTTTTAAAGCCCGATGTCTGTGTATGGCAGTGTCATAGGAGGGAAGGAGGAGCAGAGGACATATGTACCAGCCTGTTACTAAACTGTCTCAGATGTAAAAGCGAGAAAAAAAAAAAGCTGACTTAACCCTACACTGTACTAAAATATGTGTCAGATTTTTAAGCTATTTTTATAGAGGGGGAAACTGTTGAAATTCACTGTTGTTCAGTACACACGTGTGAATATTTGTTTTGCATCCATATTGATATGAATTGTTTTTTATATAAGAATGAAGCTTGCTGAACTGTTAGCGTGGGTATACGTTGTGGTATGACTGTACAAATTTACTTAGCCTAATGGTTTATTTAACTTCATGGCCTTATTAGAGCAAAGTGAACTCGGTTGTATAACAGTGCTCGGTTGACACTACGCTGCAGGTGTACACTGCAGCTCTCACAACTACATGTTTTATCAAACACACCGTCATATTGACACTATTGCATCAGTTTAGTAATGTACGTTCAGAGGAGCAAATGGTCAGTATAGTGATTTATTTGTGTGATGATTACAGGCCTGGATGCAGAACCGACAAACTACATGTTTGCGGGGTGAGACCTACTGTGAGCTTTTCTCGCTCATCAGATGTCACACTGTGCAACAATCGGCAAGCGTTACTGCTCTGAAACATGAGCCGCTCTGCAGTTCACGCCCCCCCCCTTGCTTCGAGACACAATAGCCTGTATAATCCCACAGGAATGCACTTTTTTTGCATAATATGCATCATGTCCGAGCACCGTAACACTGCTCACTTTGGCTGTTTTTTCTGCATTGGTTCTCGATGATTTACGAATTGGAGCTGCTCGATTTTAAAACTGTGTGCATTTTGTAATTTGTTGAAAGCTGAAAAACTGCAATGATTCAACTGTATGAGCAACCTCTAGGTGGCAACAATCATTAATGCATCTGACCGTGAGATCACTCATAAAAATAAGGAGAAAAAAAAAGAGAGACCTGCACAGCGGAGACACACACGTTTATTGTATTCTATTAATTCATCCTGCATTGTCTTTGATTTGTTTTTTTATTTTGCTGCTTGTTTATAGATGTGGCGATATATTTCCTTTTTCAAGATATGTTGTCTCTGAACTGCTCTGACGGTATATATTTATGCAAATTCTCGTGAGTTCTGATCATTTTTTTTCTTTGTCATTATTTTTTTTTATTTCATGTTTGAATAAAGCTTTTATTCATTACGCAAACTTGTTGAGCCTATTTTTTTTTACCCAGGTTGAGTCGTAAGACCGTCTCCATGGAAATGGCACGCAAAAAAAACAAAAACATTGCAGTTTCAAAGTGCACAGTAAATTATGAGAGCAGTAGATAATTATCCACTTCTGAGGTGAACCAGCAGTGAAATTGTCCTTCATAAAGCAGGCATATGCACAACATCCTCCCTTTCGTTCTCACTTTACGTCTTTCCACCTGTTTAACTTGGAGATATATTTGATTTTTTAAAGACATTCTCCTACCTTTTGGGGGACGGTGTCAGGAGCCTTGAGGAAATTATGGCCAAATCCTATTTCGTCTTGGCTAATTACCACCAGGGGGCAACAATGAGCCTTTAGCCTGAGGGACCGAAGCAGTCTGCAGGGACCTAGCTGCATACAGACCTGCATTAATAAATCACCAGTCAGAGTGAGGAAGACTGAAACACTGTCTTATCACAGCCTTCAGCTCAACACTTGAACAGACTTCGCTGTGCAGTCAGCCACTAAAATGAAGTAATTGATGGTGTTTATCCAAACGATGGGATGGGAGACCTCCACCTCCTCTTCGCTGTTCAATTTAAGCTGGCAGGGAACTGTAAACATGACATCTGCATCCATAGATTGTGAGGAATGAGCACAACACAGAGGAGAGACACCTGCAGCTCACCGCTAATGTGTCGTTGTGTTTCAGAGTAATGGCTTTTCTCCGGCCAATCAGACAACATGATGGATCAGTGGGAACCGGGGAGGCAGGCTGGAGCTCTACAGGGTCAGCACAAGGACAGGAGTTCTCACACACACGCTCTCCATCTCAGACACACACACACTGATGGCTGTATCCACAACCCAAACATACATGACCTGAACCCAACGAGGGAAGCAAACTTGCAGAAAGAATCCGACAGCAGCGACCTGCTAAAGGAAAAAAAATCACTATCCCGCTCTTTTTTCTCCCCCTTAATTCCTCCCCTTCATCCAATGAGGATAAATCTCTCGCTGAATCGTCAGTATTATGTGTAATTTCCATATAAATTAGCTTCATTAAAAGGGGAGTACTTTCTTATTTAACGAAGCTCATTTGAAATTCTGTATTTAATAAGACATGCAATCCCAGACTTGCAGACTAATAGCCAACAATTAGCTGGACCAGAGCATGTGTGTGCGCCTTTGTGTGTGTCTCTGTAATCCTCTCCCGGTATTGTGTTATTTCCATTGATTGTCTCAAATGAGCAAATTGGGCAGCAGCTGCTCTACCAGCCAGGTTTACTTGCAGTGATCCATGAAGCATGGTGGAGATCTGAGAAACGTTCACGACCTCACAGCTATTTGTGAGCGAGCAGATGAGAGGGGTGTGTTTGAGGTGAGCGATGGAGCAGGTGTAGACCAATGAAGGGGAGTGTGGAAGAGGGTGGAAACATCTGCAGAGATCAGAGGGACGGGAATGAGAAGCAGACGGGAGTGAAGACGAAACGGTGAAGCAAGTGAGAGGAAGGGAAAAAAAAAACAGACGGAGAGCAGAGAGCTATGATTTACATTAGAACTAAGCAGTATAATGGAGGGAAGAGTGTGTGTGTGGTGTGAAGAGGAGGGTAGTGCCCTATCAGTGTCCATCAGAGCCAGCAAAATGCAAATTAGTGCAGACTCCTAAATGGTACGATAAAGAAAGGAAAGGTGAAATTAAGAGGCTACAGACAACAGAGAGATAAATGAGAGACACTAAATGACCGGATGGGAGAGAAAAGAAAGAGATGTTAGTATATTCTAATAGCCTCTTCCCTCATTACACACACATCTTTAAAAGTCCAGCCTTCTACCATTTAATGTGTGCATGTTTAAGTTAGTGTGTGTCCATTTAGAACCAAGTCTTATTTAGTAAAAAAAAAAGGTAAACATGGCTGCTTTTGGTTGGAAAGGGCATGAAACAACCATTTAAATAGAAATCAGTCTTCGAGAGATTTGAGTAAGCGCAGGGACAGATTCAAAGAAACAAGTTCTGAGAATAGGCAGAGTTGAGAGTCGATTAATAGATGTTCTGATTGTGCAAAAGAAACGGGGCCTCGTTTGCATCGTTTCCTGTTGTACACTTTCAGTTTTCTTCAGAACGATGCTGCCTAAAAATAAGAATAATGTCTGACTTAACTCCATTGTTTAATCAGTTCTGATGACCTTTTTAAATGTAAATACTTAAACATAACTGTTTTACAGTAATATCAAACACATTTACAGATAACAAAAAATAAAAAATGAGTTATCTATTTTATTGCAAACGGCCCCTCTTCACGACCCAGCAGTGGACCCAAGGTGATGAGGCCCAGTCGCACTAGGTTCAAAACACTGTCTGTCTCAACCTCGCTTTGACTGTTGTATAGAAACAAGTGACAAATACATATATATGAGTTTAGAAAGCCAACTTATAGCACAAACATGTCTTTACAAAGATTATCCAGGATTGTTTTCTCGTCAAGTCACTTCCCAGGTTCCTAAAAGCTTAGACTGTACAAAAATTGCAGGTGGAAATAATGAGAGCACATGTGGAGTGCACGTAAAATCAAGATTTTCTTTTCCTTTTTGCTTGAAGGTGCACTATGTAGTTTAGGGGGAAGAACGTTTAATCAGAAGAAAAAGATCTTTGAAAAGAAACAAACAAACTCGCCTCGTTTTGATGAGTGAATAATCTGAACAAACAAACTGACCTTAAAGGACAACACAGTTTCATAATGTTTTAATTCGTTAATATTTTCTTTCTTTCTTTCTAGCTTCAAACAGTGTTCTGGGGACCTTATTTTCCTCCGAGAACATGGAAAAAAATAAATATTTCTGAGTTTGCGTTATATTGAAACGTTCCAAAACTACATAGCTCCCCTGTAATACCTCCAAACCTGTATCCATGTGCTCTCAATTCTGGAGTGATTATAGCATGAATGTGTTCTATCTCCACTCAATAGTATTGCAATTAAAAGACTGTCCTATGGTCATTACATTTTGAAGAGCTTTTCTAATCGTGGTCGGTCTTCGCTGTCTGCGACTGTACCAAAACATGACACTATGTGGCATATTGCACTGTGAGCTTATGGCGCCAGTAAAGGCCTCAGTTCTGGAGTCAGCACATGTCGCTTTCGCCTCGAGCGTTTCACATTGAGCAACACACAAATTTTGAAAAAAAAAAAAAAAGCAAAGGGACTATGAAAATGATTTATGCATGTCCTCTAGACTGTTTGGAATGCTTCCTGTGTGAATGTGTGCATGCAGCTGTGCAACAACAAGCTGTGCATCTGGAACATGAATCATTGCACACCTACAAACGTGCACATATACACACACACACACACATACACAAACACGGCCCCACCGCAACTGGGACAGCTGACAGCACTAGCCGGGTCACGTGTGTTTATACAGTGTCATCTGTTCCTCAGTAGCCTGAACACTCTTGGTAACAGTTTGTGCACTCCTCCACTGTGACAGTAAACACACGACTCCACGCTACATCTTCCCCTCACATTTATCCCTCCACGTTTGTGGGCTTTGTTGTTCCAAACAGCACCTTTATCATCCACTGAGGCTTGTGAGACAGCGATTATACAATTAACCCCCATTTTTGCTTCATCAGTACATTATATGATAAGTTGGTAATGGCTGAATGGGACTGGACCATATGTTGGATTTATAAACATACAACAGGCGAATTGTTTCCTACAGCTGCACCTTTATGTTTCTCCTTTATTTGTGACCAGGCTTCCTCGTCTCTTTTTATCTTGATGGCTTCTGTGTAATTTTACTCTCTTTTGAATACCATCTGATACATTATATATCTACATCAGTGCTCACAGGCTGACTTCAAACTGTCAAACACAGTCGTATTGACCAATATTTGTGTATGTGAAGTGCTGTCACGACTACAAAACCCAAATATGTGTTAGAACAACAATTATTTCAAGCTGCCATCTTGTCAAAAATCACCCTGACGAAGACTGCGCCAAGAATAGATAAAATTCCAACTGTTAGTCAGTTATTGTTGCAGAGCAGTGTCTCAGTATAATATTTTCCTAATATTTACTAGCTGTGCTTGCTCTAGCTAGCTACTGTTAGCTAATTAGCTTATAGTTAAGGTAGCCATAGAGAAGCAGCCCTAGAGTTCAAAGAGCTTGACACTGAACTGGGACCAACACAGGTCAGTTTGACAACAGGGGTTACAATACAGAGGTGATTTATAGCAGCTCTGACCAGGACTGCAACTTCAGGGATGACAGGGTGCAGCAGGCAGGTGCGGGAGAGTCAGCAGCAGGTGAAAACAAAATGTAGCGCAGGAATATTTTCACTGTCTTTTTCAGTTTAGTAAGCAAGATGGAGGTAAGAATATTTTATTTCTTGACATTTTGTGAGTTTATCTTGTTCATTTATTCCACTCTCACTTATGCTAGCCTAAGCTACATGGGCTAGCAGACTGTCCCCTATTGCTGGTACAAAGTGACAAGACACAAGACGGGCCAGGGCTAGCTGGTTAGCATGCTGACTACAATAGATATGCTAACTACTAGAATCTCTGTAAAACGGTAGGCCCACATAGATGTCTTAGACGTAATGCAACACTGCTGTTTCTTTTCATCATTTTTGTATGATTTAAGCAAAAAATGTCTTACAAATTATTCCTTTAAACCTTAAATTATACAGTAGATGTATTGGTATGGTTCATTATTCATAATGTAGCCTGTACATATATTCACATATATAGTACATACAAATAGGGCTGCAACCAACAGTTGCTTTAAATGTAACTTTTTCTACCAATTACTTTCTAAAAATGATTAATTATCTCATCTGATCAGCAGCCCAAAGTCTTATCAATTTAAGATATAGCTAGGAAATGTTTGTTATTTCTGTGTTTGCATAATTACTTAATTAATTCAACAATTCAACAAAGTAGTTGTGGATTCTTTTTTTTGACCATGAGCTCAATGAATCAACAAAGTGGTTAATCGACTAACAATTTCAGCTCTGCATACAAGCATACAGCATCTTATAAATATGGGTTGTCTCTTTTCTGCTCTACATGTCTCACATCTGTGTGTGTGTGTGTGTGTGTGTGTGTGTGGTGCTTGTAGCTGTTCCACTACCCTCCTGAAGCCTCATCCCTACCTGTTTGGAATAATAAACAGCTTCCCCTGTTCCTCTCACCTTCCCTCAACTCTCTCTGCAGTCCCCTAAATTCTAACTGAGGGACTGTCTCAACAATAAACTGCCTGCTGTTAAATAAAGCATGATCATCTCCCATCCACATTGTAACCTAATCTAATGTATTGATATTAAACAGTAAAGTGCGCTTTTATTGTGTCTTTGTTTCGTGTCTGAGGTGCTAGTGCAGGACAATTCTATTTCAACTCTATTTGGCGTGTGCGTGCATGTGTTTCTTCACATTACATTTAATTTTCTGCCATTTCCGTTTTCTCCAGCCTGAGGCAACACTACAGAATTTTTCCAAATGACAGACAATAAGTACCATAATAATGTGGTTTTAAATATTGTGGAGCTGCAACCTGAAGCCAGCTGGCTGTACAAAAATAATTCTCCACTGTTTCACTCTATCAAGAAAAGGGCCTAATGAATTAAAGTGTTTCACTCCAAAATGCAATA
This sequence comes from Spondyliosoma cantharus, assembly GCA_900302685.1. Taxonomy (NCBI): domain Eukaryota; kingdom Metazoa; phylum Chordata; class Actinopteri; order Spariformes; family Sparidae; genus Spondyliosoma; species Spondyliosoma cantharus. Next base: position 1,852 of record OMLP01008069.1, on the reverse strand, counting down.
GCAGCACAGCCACTTAAAAATACATGCAGATATACTCAACCGCTGTTTCCAAACAATATATTCAAATTAAATTATTTGCAAGCAAGGGCCTGAAACGATCATGAATTCCAATATTAATCCAATTACAGTTTTGTCGTTCATGT
>OMLP01008068.1:84237-102347 GCA_900302685.1 Spondyliosoma cantharus | reverse complement strand
AAATTTAGGAGATAACGTTTTTCTGAAAGCTTCGATAGCTCAGCAAACCTCCAGAGAAGGACTTTAAGAGAGCGACCATCAGCTCCTCGCGAGCAGCGTGTGTTTGATCTGGAGCTTGGCTACAAGCAGCTGTGGAGGTCCCAGGGCCCTGTGTGAAGAGCCGGGCTCTGGAGCACTGGAGGCCGTCCACAAGGGTCAGAAAAGCGACCCTATAAGAAAGTCTAATAAGGGTCTATCAGTGAGAAGTACAGTACAGTTCTGTAGTCATGTGCCACAAATTACAAGTAGGTCTAATAAGACTGTAACAATGGTCTAACAGTGGGAAATAAAGATGCTATGTCCTGGCAGCTTCAATAGCTGGTCTAATGTTACTGGGGTTGGATAGTGACATGGCTTTAAATGGTCTGATGTCTTAACTATGGGAGTAGAGCGTAGAGGAAGCCACCTACAAACTCCACAAGACTCCAGAGAACATCCAGGTTGCCAGGGACGTGTGTAGTAGCGACCACATGTGAACCGATGTGGTTTGACTTTAGTTAAGGTACTGTTTTCTTCTAATGATCAATAAATGACTCTGTAAGAAACTGAAACTATGGTAAATAAAGCTCAAATAAATGTATTTTCCTCTGAACTCTGTGTGTTTTGTCCGACTATTATAAAGGCCATGCCCAACGTAATATGGCAGTACATTCGCCTAATTAAGCTATAGACTGATGTTGGTAATATTAAATGCATAATTTGGTAGTGAGCGTAGAATAGCATCTAACTAGCTATTTTGTATCTGATATGGCATTGTGTGTGATTTCTAATTAGACTAACATCTTGTAAAATGGTGTCTAATAGTGTATTAGGATCTCTGATTTGGTTTGTAATTGCAGTAAAATTTGGGTAGGCTATATGGTGTCTAATTACAGTATACATTTTTGTGTTTACTGTCTAATAAAGATTACATTATTTCTAGTTGTCTAATTTGAGACAAAGTGCGTCTCATTGGCGTATTGTTTTTGTCTAATTTCATACAAAGTATGGCTTGTTACGTCTTATTAACTGTAAAATAAAGTGTGGCCATATTTTGTTGCACTGTGTCATTCTTCCGCTAATTTCCCTCCCACCTCTGCTTTTAAAACTTACTGCTGCTGGAGCATTTTGTCAGGCCTGCCTATGATCGCCTCCAATACACGCCAGCTCACAGCGCGGCCTAAGCTACTCTATTTACAGACAACAGCCTTGCCATGAATAATACAGGAAGTGCCAAACACTGGGTTGGAGTCAAGGGAGTGGGGAAGAGGTTTTGGCTTACTTCTAGCCAGTCAGGCAAGAAAACGCAGTTGGAAAATACAAGATAGGTACATCTGTATTGAGTGATCTGTCAACCAGAGAGAATGTGGAGCTGGGTACTCTCTTCCACCTCTTCCTAAATATTGCAAAGACAATTAATTTGTCTTGATCCTCTAATGAGTGCAAGAAAAGGAATGTATGTATTATCAATATTACACATTTTCAGCTAGTCAGAATGACTACGTTCATAGAGAAGTGGGCTGTCATCATTACAGGTTATTAATGTGGTTTCTGCTCTGCTCAAGGACACTTGTCTACTTTGTTATGCTCATATGTCCGGCCTCAATCGATCCCTGGCCCTCTTCAGATGCACTGTGGGTTACACGTATCTCTGTGTGTGTGTGTGTGTGTGTGTGTGTGTGTGTGTGTTTGTGTGTCTACATTCTCTGTGGTGGAAAAAGTGACTCTGACAAAAAACATGAGCAGGAAATACAGACCATCAAAAAAACGGAGCACTAACCTGGTAGCAGATATAAAGATAAAGCTACAGGGACCCAGAAGCTTACAAGTCATGGCAACAAGAAAGGGAGGAAGAATGAGGAAGGACAGAACAGCAAAGCCACACATGTTTACCAAATGTGCAAAACACAATTCAGTGCTCTTGGTTTTCTTCAGTTCCTGGGGAGACTTTACATAAACCATTTTAGAGACAAGAGTGTTCAGGTGGGAACTTGTGGACAGAAGGACTGGACCAACTATACACATCCTGTCTCAGTGTAAAATCACGTGTTGTACACAGTGGCAGTTACATTAAGTTTGAAACACATTCAGGATAGTCAACTCTCATTTCAAAGCTCAGTATGTCCAACCAGTAGGTTAGTATAATGGATTTTTTTTCTTTTCAACAGACATGATTTAAAAAGCACGCCTGAAAAAATGAAACAGTTTTGATATTAGAGGGGATGCAAATCCAGTATCCAATCTGAAGGTGGACACCGTTATTTTTCACTGTTCTTTTAAAACCGCCCACTACGCCGGTTTCGGGTACATTATGTGTCTGTGTATTTAATTTGTAATATGTGATATGCATTCAGTCATTCTTTTCTTTTTTAATAGATGGATCCATTGACTGTATGGAATTACACATTTCCGTAATTGAACATCTATTTTGTGACTGGACAAATATTTTTGAAGCATATACACTGATGCAAGTTCACGCTCTTGATAATTGTGAACATGACAAACAGGAAACAAAAAAGATTTGTACTTTTCAAGCCTCTCTTATGGCATAAAAAAAAAGACTGGGAAGACAATGCCATACATAGTCAGGGGGAAATGAAGACGTTGATCTATGTGGGATACGAGGCAGCTATCGGGGTGCTGCATGGGCGCAGTTTTGATCTAGCTTCCTGAAGAAAGCCTCACAAACAGTCAAATGTTATTAATGTTGCCTTACAAAGTCTGTGTCACTGCCTATTTCAACTGAACTTCAATAATATATAAATCAAATGAAAAAAAAATACAAACTGTCACTTGTGTCAGATAATGATGGGAGTTGTTTTAAAAGGAAAAGAGAAGGCTGACTTGTTTATGCATTCCAACTGTGGAAGTCAACCTTTCCCTCGACAGCTATGGAAGGAGTTGAAAAGACTGGGTTTTCTCTCTCTCTCTCTCTCTCTCTTTGCCTTTGCTTATGCTCTCTCTAACTCAGTGGCTCTCATCTGTGCTAGGCCCATCCCCCCTGCCATCCGTCGAAGTGCAGAAATCAAAGACTTTGAAATGAAGCGGCAACGTTGAGAAACTCTCGGCAAAACACATCCCAATATAGTTATTGCATCAAACCCACACAGGGACACACAGGCACTTCCACCTCTATGCATTACACCAAAAACTGAGAGATTTTTTTTTGCATTTTTAAAATGCAACTCTTTCAAAATAATAACTAAAAGAAGACTGTCAATATGATCTCTATCTGGATATATCTTAACACACAATGTAAATATATATGATACTATATAATTTAATATGGAACTAACATTGTCATTGTCATGTCATTCCACTGAAAATTATTTCAGTTGGGATTTGCCACAGAAAATGGTCTGCTTTTAATGAAACAAATGCATCATATTACGGTATATGTCCCAACCTTATCCAGTTCACATGCCGTTATGTGGTTCTCTTTGAAAGAGAGGTTTCAGTCAGGCTAAAGTATGCCAGAGTTCATGAAAAGTATTGCTAGCACTCCACAACCGCAATCATTCAAGCCATTGATTTTCCATTTCCCTTTTTTAAAGAGGTACTGTGGAGGGCAAAAATGTCAGAGGAGTTAAATATTGGCTTCAGGTGAAGTGCATGTTTTCACAACAAGCTTCTAGATAACACAAAATCAATTGTTATTTCCGGAAAATGTGCAAAAAGAGGATTCTCACTCAAGGACACAAGAGTTCATGGGTTGCAAGTGCATAAAACATCTTTCAACAAGCAATCCCCTTTCCATGATAGATTTCCAGAACTGATCATGGATTAATCACCGATCATCATCATCCTCATCTCTAACAATGTGGGGATGATGCAAACAATTAGGCCTGTGAAACAGAGGGGCCCTGAGTTATCCGTATGGAAATGATCGATTATTTTATCCATATCTCTGATCCAATCCTACTTTTGTTAGGGTGCTATGTCTATGACAGGCTATTTCAATCACATCAAATATGAATAAAGTCTAAGATGTTTTATGAGAAATAAGGTCACTTCTCGCTTGTTATCCTGTCTTTAATACTCACTGAAAGTTTTTGCATGAACATACTTAATCAATTTAGCATCATAGTTCTAATGTATACATTTATAATGATTTGAATGTTTAAGCCTCATTACCAGTAACATGGGATTCCCTATAGGCCCACAGGGACCAGCAGTGGGAGAGAGAGTAATACGAGTTATAAAGGGAATAAAGTGCAGGGAGGTATAGGAGTTGAGGAAGAGGACATGATGGAGAGGGAAGACAAGGTGAAGAGGAGGCTGTCAGCTCAACTTATCGATAGCTCAACCCCCACAGGGATAAATACAAGGAAGATGTGTGTTTGCGTGTGTGCGTGTTTTTGTGTGCATCCACGTGCATGTGTGTATGCATCAGGGCTGATGATCTACCACGTCAACTTGAGTAAAGGTCTCTCTCTGTGCTGATGCCCTAAGGAAACATTGACATTCTCCACAGTTTCTTGTGTGTTTGCATGTGTGTGCTTGCATACACGTGTGTCTGGAATGTTATGAGAGAGAGGGAGAGAGAGAGAGAGACTGTCTGACATAGCAGTATTACCTCAGACCAAATCTTATGTGTAGATAGTGCTATCCCAACTTTTATGTATTCTGGGAGTGCAGTCGTCCCTCAAGTACCAGCTATTATTTCAGGGGGTCAGCACTACCAATGACAAACTCTGCCTTTGCTTGTATTGCAGCTGTCATTCATAATAGCTGAGAGGATACCTTAATCTACAGATGAACCTCTTCTTGTGTGTCACAATTGCAAGTGCTATGGTAACAAGGAAATGGGAAAGATGGGAAAGGGTTTACTGTGAGGACCGAGTAGCGGTTCTCAAGGTACAATCCGACATATTGCACATTTCTTAATTGTCAAATACAAACGGGTCATTACATATCCTATAACAATCCTAATATTCATGTAATTGGCTCTTTTAATCTTTTAATAGATGAACATATCCATCATTTTTGACAGTGAGTCAGGACATGCCAGAATAATGACTGGAAATGGATAATATATTAGTCTGTGGAAAGCCTTTTAGAAACCGCCTGTTACAACAACATCAAAATGTACACACTGGCATGTCGCACACGAGGTACGTCTCTTCCAGTCATGTTAATGATTGGAGGCGGTGTGTTTGGTATTTGCGAGTGCATTTGCACCACTGAATTCAATCAGGTACAGAATATTGACACTAGTCAGATGAGCGACGCTGCTATTTACAAAATGCCAACAAAGGACTTGACTAATAGAAAATATGTGAGCGGAGTGCCCATGAGAAATAATTGCTTTCCCCTGGTTTTCATCCGTATTTTGATTCTCTTTCCCAGGTCCACACATGTGCATGCACACATCTCTCTTGTTCTCATTCTGGCTCACAGCGAAAGGCTTTTGGTAATGTTTGCAGTGACTGCAGTTTGCAGTGAGTGTCTGGAGTGGTCTCGAAGCAATTACAAAGCTCCATTAATTGTCCTTTAATGCATATTGTGGTTTTGAAAGCTCATGTGGTCTTTAATTAAAATCAAGCAAAGAGTGAAAAAATCTGCACCGCTTCCACACAGTATTAAAACTCATCACGGTCAAAAAAAAAAAAAAACGGGGAGTGTGCCTGGACTCAAAGATAAACAGATAGTGTTGGTGAGATATCTTCACCTTACCATCTTCAGCACATTGAAAATGTAAATTAATGCCAGTGAAAAGCACCGCTTTAAACCATCTGTTTATTACTTTCACCCACCACCCTCAGCACCACAGGTTACAGAATATGGCCATCCACCCCCAACCAATCCCCTTCAAGCTCTTGACATGGTGACTTCTAAAGTCCAATGGACTTAGCGCTGCCCTCTTTTGGGAGAGTCAAAATTGCCTTTGCATGCCCAAACACTATTTCATTTCTCACTTGCACTCTCTTCTTTCCACTGCATTCTGTCAGTGCTCTCATTTCTCTGCCCATGCTTTCACTGAGTGTCTGGAAATTTGAAGATAGCTGCAACCTCCTCGGTTGCTCGCCACCTCATTTTTGGAGCAGCCCTCAACTGACAAGTAGAGAGAGTTCTCGTGTGTGTGCATTTGTTGGCATGGAAAAAAGCAAGCCAAGTAATTATTCAGGATTCACACTGCGTTTCTGGCCTAATGAGGTAGCGTTTAATTGCTAGGTCTGGACAGCAGCTCTTTGGGGCTGGCTTGCAAATGGTAAGGGAGGAGATGAGAGCCGCAGAAGAGGTGGGAGGAGTGAATAGCAACAATCAACAAAAATGAGAATGGAGTTAAAAAGAATATGAGCCAAAAAAGTGAGTCAGACCTCACCTTCCATGAATTGGCTTTTATGCGCGAGTGTGCTTGTCTTTCTCCCAGACGGCTTCTTGGTTGAAAACAGTTGATTTCCCTTATTGGATCAGGGGGTTTGAGAGAGGATTTTTTCTTCTCTCTGAGAGGTTTTCAGCTCTGCTTACTCATTCCTCCTGAGTTTGGGCTGAGTGATTTCAGCTGGTGATGAGAATCTGAGAGGGCTAAAGCCTCCCCTTAAGTCTGTCCTGATCCACGCTGCGTTGAACACGGAGTCCATGTTGAAGCCAGTGTGACCTTCATCACAACAAGTAGCCTCAAAATCAATGTTATGCCTAAACCGAGTGCATTCGACACAATGAGGCTTGAATCATGAGGCTATTTCACCCTCGAGGGCCAGTGGCCATCTTTCTTTTCTTTTTCTACAATTCAAGTGATGTACAAAGCAAATGATCACCTGTGGAGTCGCTGGAGAGGATGACAGAGAATGTATTTCAGTAATCAAGTTTCATTAAAGTTTGCTGAGAAGAGATAGCAAGGGGGAAGGGGGGGGCTACGCGTGACCAATGTCTGCTGAAACCTATCAAGCTTTATCAAGATCTAACAGTAAGCTAGCAAAAGCAAGGAGTGCAACACTTAGTGTGCTGCACTTAGTCCCTGAGAATTGTTTGAAATCAATTAACTTTTATTTTATCGTCCCCACACGGCATAAATAAACTCAAGCTTCAAAGAGCTACAGGAAATGCACCCTAACTAAGAGGTCATTTTCTACTGGAAAGATCATTTTCACAGTTATATCAAAAGGTAACAAAAGTGTTTCTTGGGATCCGATAAAAATCTCAAAATAAAGGTCTAAAGTTGGGGTGTAACAGTTTCCAGTACCTCGGTTTTAGGGTAATGGTTTGGTATGGCATGGTATGACAGGAGAAGACAAACCCCACCTGCATATGGCTAGGCCTCTTTTAATTAATTTTCAACAGATAGTACTTCAAGTTTAGAGGGTGTCCGACCTATAGTCAGCCATTGTGTCTTATTCTTCATTTGCTTTGTTGGGTCTTCTTCTTTTTTTTTTCTTCTTCTACTTTTGTTGACCATTCCATAGAGTTTTAAATGACCATTGGCAAAGAGCTTTTTGTTGAATTACCGCCATCCTCTGTATTGGAGCATGGATCTGAAGAGTCATATTCTTGCCATAGTCGGACTGAATGAGCGAGATATGCTCTTCATAAGACTACGTGCATTGAACCATGACATCTGTATAGAGACGGATCAGGAGGAATATATGAACTGTTACACCCCTAGTATTAAGCAATGTCTGATTTTACATCGTATCTTGAGCTAAGGGTGCAGTTGTTTGTTTTTACATGCATGATAGTAAGCCACATGTTACTGATGACTGGTTGATGCTTTCATTTGTGAGTGGGTGTGGAGAAAGTTGTAGAGAAAAAAAGGAAAGAGACGAGGGATTGTGAGAGGTTGCAGATTGAAATCAGCAGTGCTGCAAACGCACTGGCACTCTGCACTTAATTAGTATGCCTGACAGCACTATGCGCAGGCAGCTGGATTCATTGTATACATGCACATGTCGTACTAACGGCCAGCAAATGCATGCAGCGAAACAAAGAACTGCATAGACACGGCCCTCTCCTCCCAGCATCTCCCGCCCCATCCCTCTCCACCTTGTTCTCTCTTGGTCGCTCTCTTGCTCGCATAAACAGAGACAGAGAGAGCAAGGGAGAAACAAAGCCCTCGTACTGCACACACTTACACAGCATCTCTGTCTGAGTTGGTTCCAGATGAATAAGGCAGAATACCAAGTGGCCCACTTATACGCTACGCAGAGACAAATAGACCAGTCAATCACCGCGGGCTGCTGCTGAATAACAAATGCTCTCTGGTGTTTGTATGTGTGCTTGTGTATACGACAGCTTTTTTTTTTATTTGTTGTGCCTTGAATGCATCTGTGTGTATGAACATAGTGTTACAGTATATGAACCAATCCTCTGTTTCATTTGAAAGGGATGTGTTTTTCAGTGTTATAGCACCAGATTTTTCTACCGTTAATGAGAACAGAAAAGAGGAAAAGGGATACACTTGAAACAAAATGCTGTTGGAGGGTATTTCTGTTTAAATTTGGCTGCCAAGATAAAGTCAGTAGAGTGTGCAGAAGGGAGGATTTCCAAAGACCAATTTCATTTGTTCCTGCTCTTTCCTCCAAGTTGGGCACCATGTATTAGCCTTCGCCCACCTGTCTCTCCAGAGTGCAGCGTGATAGGCCTTTCTGAGCAAACTGACCGACAGACAGGGTCACTGGAGAGGTGCAAACAATACCATTCAACAAAATAGAAGCTTCTCCACTGGGATTGGAGCCTCTGAATTACTTTAGATACACAAACATACCCACCCACTACAGTTTGAACTGTCATAGTGGTGCTCAGCAGCATGACTACATAGAAACATGACAAATGTATTTAGCTAGACTTATCAGCGTGCAGCTTCCCTTTATCCACGGTTGAAAGGCACCCGCTATAACCCTGGGCTATGGTGATCACTTCCAATGCGAACTTTCTGCAAATCAGAGAACTGGGCTTCCTCAATGGTGTCTTTTTCTTATCTGCCATGTCAGGTGGACAAAAAAAGCAATGCCATTAAAAGAAGAAGACTGCTGTCCAGTAAGACTTCAGGATGGAGTAAAAAAGAGTAAGGCAAATAGTTTCAATCCAGCAAAGGGCTGTGTGAGCTCTCAAAAATGTCACAGTTCCCTGGTCCTAGGAATTTAGGAGGTAACGAAATATGCAATTCCACTTAAAAGCACAATTTGGGACTGCAGGAAGGATTGAAATAACATTTTTTAACAAAATATTTTCACAGTGTCTATTTTTTTTTTTTTTTATCAATTTAAGTTCAATTAAAAATGCTCTAATTTACCATTTACAAGGAACAAGTAACAGCTACTTAAGACCAACTGACTCATCCTCCCATTCAGTTATACAAGACTGGATTAAAAACACTTAAATAATTGCTTTTCATTAACAAATGTACAACTATTGCAGATCATTTGTCATTCCAGGTTTGACAACCTTATCCATTTAACAGGCAGCAGGCATGACTGGCTGAAGTCTAACAGGTAACAGAAAGTCAATAGAGACAAATGACCTCAGTTTATCTGGTATGAAACATCAATGTTGAAAAAAGCTGCACAACTGAACCTTTTTTTTTTTCTATCTGTGTGTATATCTAGTGCATTCAACTGATACTCTCAATTCATAAATAATAACTGCATTGTCAATAACTTTGACAGCTGTTTCACCCAGAGTGAAACAAACGACTCTCGGCTTAAACTGAGGAAATTAGACTTGTGCTTTCCTCTATTGAACAATGTTCACCATGTGGAAATCAGCGCTTCGTGTGTCATTACGGCTTTATGTAACTGTAGGTGTGTTTATTGCTTTGAACAGTCTATTTCATAGCACACAGTATCTCTTCAGCAAGTATTTGGCAGTTTTAATAACTCTGCACCAAAGGCACACATACTAACTCTGCACCAAAGCCCCCTCTATGCTAAATCTATTATGGCGACCAAGAAAAGGCCATCAAAAACAACAGTACTGGCGAGTGCTATGTTGGGAGAATAATTATGGTAATTTCTTATCGCCCACAGAGAAGAAAAAGCAGTGGACAACACTCTGTGAAAGCACAATTAAAATCATTTCCGTTTCACTTTATGTCCTAATGACATAAAAAAAGGACATGCGTTTATGCAACTGGTATGTGCCTTGCTGGTTACATAAAAGCTGTGTGTGAAGTTGTGTACTGCATGTATGTTATTTGTCACAGCGTGGCTGCTGAGTGAGTGATAAAGTGTGACATCACATGGCTGGCTGGTTCCTTTTGATTCATGTTACCGGTCCCCATTACTATCCCATCTTTTGATGACATGTATCCCATTTAGAGAGCTACAAAGAGATGCAGCCCATACACCTGTTTCTCCCCAGTGTCATTTTCATTATGCATGCAGACACGGAAAAGCATAGGATACAAGCTATTTGATTTCTGTGGCTACAGGAAGATAATTACATGGGAAATTCTACTAGGAATTAAACCATTCAAAGCTATCCATTTCAGATACGCAGAAGACACATCAAGGGCAAATGGCTGGGGAAGGCTATTTCATTCAGCAGAAAAGAGAGAGAGTAACCCTGCTGTAGAGTTATCACCGCAAGTCCTCTGTGTACACCGATTAAAAAAAAAAAAAAAAAAAAGGATGCAAGGCCTCCAGACCCGAGGGATCAGTATCATACATAAATTAACAATGCTACCCAATATCATAAGTCCTACCTTGGTTTTTCAGAGCAGGCTCAAGGAAAACTCCTCCAAGGTTGCCATGTTCAGAAAAAATGTTGCTTCTGTGAATGTGAAAGCCCAGAAAAAGGCTCAAGGATACAAGATTGTATGGCGAGAAGTAAGGGGAACGCAAAGAAGAAAGAGAGGACGACGAAGGGAAGGAGCCAAGAGTAATACGCGGGCTCACAAGGTCAAGAAATGAAGAAGGAAGGCAGGTCTGAAGAAGAAGTGCAACCGCTGTGAGGGAGGAAAGACAACATTGCAATAGAAACAGTGCTAGCCCATGCATGTAAACTGTGAAAGGCTGACATGCTGTTGTATGACACATTTGGAAAAGATATACTGCAAGTACACAGTAATCGGACAGTGTTGGTTTATTTATTCATTTCTAGCTATTTTAGATTTGTAGTAAAATCGAATTACTGTGTACATTTTGGGCGATTTTTTTTTTCATTTGACCTTGCAGCTTTATTCAGAAATTGGCTGCTCCTCAAATTGGTGCTGGCTCTTCTCTAAAATATTGAGAATATGTCATACTGTAGTAAGGCAACCCATCACCAAGAAAACATTGCACAAGTGCAGGAAAAGTGGGAGGAAGTGAACCTTAAACCGCAGCCAATGAACCCATAATACCAATATGGTGTGTTAATAAACAGAAAATATGACAAGCTGTCAGTGTAGACGCTCTAATTTGTCTGAGATTTCCATAGAGTTTCAAAAAACTCAGAAGTCACTGCCTGTAGTGCAGTCTGATGGCTGTTTTACTCATTTTTTGTCTGCAGTTATACAATCTTCAGGCTGTTCAGGCTGCTGGCAAGGTCCATTCCGTTAGACTGTACACACTCACACAAATACACACACACACGCACACATCTGCAAGGTCTTTCCATGGAACACACCTGGTGCCATACACTTCTACCTGTCGTCTTTGAAACCAGCACAATAAAGCCGCTAACGCTCCCCACAGGCAACAACTCGGATGTAGGACTCAGCACCCCTCTCCTCTCCACTCTTCATCATTTGCTCTCCTCTCTCAAGGAGCGAGGGGTGCCTCTGCTTATCTCAGCTGTCATGCCGACAGAGCAGTTATTATCGACTTCTTCTTGCTTGAGTCTTCGAGGAGCCAAAGGAGCACCTTGCTAATCATCCTCTCACTGTCATGCCGACTCATGTTCTGTCTAGCTAACATGGCAGCCAACATAACAACAGCAACAACGTGCAACAGCCGAAGATAAAAAACAAATGAATCATACAGTAGTTTAAAAAAGTGAGAGTGATAAGGCTTAATTCAGCACCCGTCACTTGATAAGGAAATAAAGACTTGCACAAACAAGTCTGTTAGCCTGTTTAACCTGCCTCTGCCCCTGTTTAAATCAAGGCTGTGAGGAGCGCTGAATGGTAATTGTACAAAAGCTCTACATTACCAAGCTGAGCTCTGCCACACATGTATATCACTGCAAAAATATCCCACAAACACGAGGTTCATCACTCCTGGTATCAAAATTGAACTTATGTGAATCTTGACTTACGAAAGAGTATTAAGGCCGTGGATGAAAAAAAAGTTGAAATGTCAAGAATAAAGATGAAATATAGTTTTGCGAATAAAGTCGAAATGTTGAGAATAAAGTCAACTGCCCGAGCATCCAGTCTATGCCACTACTACATCCTTTCAATTTCAGCTTGCAAGAATTAATAGCCCTAATACTGACATCTACACTGTGTTTTTGAGCTAAAAGATAAATAATATTTTTGTTACTAAAGCCTATTCTGAAGTACAGTTTCACCAGTATCTACACAAGGCATTTTGGTGAGGCAGTCGTATGCATTGTTTGAAGTAGTCTCAAAAGGTCAACTTTAATCTTGAAATGTCGACTTTATTCACAAAATTGTATTTTGACTTTATTCTCGACATTATTTTTCACCCATGGCCCTCATACTCCCGTAATAATGGAAGGTAGTGAGTTTATCAAACCTCATCGTTGGATAACTTGCAATAGTACATGTTATACAGCACCTTTAAGCAACAGCTTCGTACGAGGTTAAAGATGAATAGCATTAAATACATACTATCAACCTGTCAACAACAATTCAGACAAATATGATAAACAACACACTTTTGATGAATCTGTTTCTGACCCCCATGCATACCTTCCTTCCTGGACTCCCTTGCTGCCAGCCACCCAGCAGGTGACCACATGGCAGGGACACGGGACGTAAATCACCGTTTCTCCTCACAGTAGGTGTGAGCAGTGCCTCGGGAGCCCAGGAGCCAATATCTCGGTGTACTCTGAGTCTTACAATCCGAGGTACGACTATGAACAACATTTGAGTAATAGCACATTAGCAGAGGGCTGAATGTTGAGTGGAGCACAATCTGTGAGGCCCTGCTAAAGTAAGGTAATGAAGTCTTGTCAACTAATAGCTTGACTTTGATATTTAACTTGTGGGCAGTAATATGTTAACAAGTCTTTCAGTTAATGGACAAAAAGCATTTGCCATTTAAGCGATCTGTGGGGCTCTAATGTGATGCTATTAAAGCTGCACAAGGCAAGATATTTATGTCATTGGGAAAAAGCTTGTCTCACCAATGATGGATTCCTCAAACCTTTGAAAGAGGAACCACACCTCCACATAAACAGCAGGATTGCAAAGTTGCCTGTGCAGCTATAGCCCAATCATGTAAGCACTAGCACCACCTAGCTATATCGCCACCATCACCATTCACTCAAGCCATACACATTCAGACAATGGCTGTCAACAAAAAAAACAGTGCACTTACGGTCGTTGCAGAATGAACCTCCATAGGACGTCATGGTACAGTCGCAAGTGAAGCCCTCCCACTGCTGGAGACACACCCCCTGATGGTAGCAGGACTCCTCCGTACAGGTGGTACTGGGTCCTGAGGGCATAACCAAAGACATCAGTGTGTGTAGTGAAGCACATGCTACGGTATTCATGACATTTTGTGGCTGACACATCCTCAGGCGGCTCTGTGACAGCCCACCTCTCATTTAGAAATAAATAATATTTACATCCAAGCACCGTATTAGTAGAACGTTTTTTCTACTAATAGCACTGTCAATCCCACAGAGAATCAACAACTTAAAGGGGAATTCCAGTATTTTGAAACCTGGTTCATATATTTACATGTTTGGGCCCTATATTCAAATGATTCATACTTACCAAACGTTTTGGAATTGGTCCAGCAGATTGCCTCAGTGCAAGGGCTGCAGCTACATCCACTAAAAGGGATGTTTCAGCCAATGACAGGCTGACATTATGATTCTAAGTGTACTGAAATGGTTTCTACAGAGACACATCTTTTTACAGTTTTCACTTTGAAATCTCGCTCGATTAGTTGTTACATCTGTTGCCTCATCTATATCATCAAAATTAGTTAAATATTTCTCAGTGACTTTGGAAAATAAGTTCTTGCAGGCAGTTTATTTAGGTAAACTCCAAGTGAACTCTCAGAGTGAGACTTCTCCTTGAAAGACAAACAAGAACAAAACAGATCAACAAAAAGGTCTATCTCTGTATAAACCATTTCCACAATTTCAGACCCTTAGAATAACAACCCCAGAGGTCAGTGGCAAAAAATAGCACTTTATGTGGACAGAATTGGCCCAAAGGATCATGGTGCAGCCACGTTGCCAGCTGGGTTGATTCCAAAAGTTTATGAATCATTTACACGGCAAACTATAACTAACGCGGCTAGGACCCATGTTTGAAAATACAACAATTTATCTTTAAACAGCCTTCAGTTCACTGTGGTGGTGAACTGTGGTCTTCATGTGCTGAGACTAAATGGGATGCTCAGTCTACTCTGTTTCTGCTGGATGTGTAAGATGGCAACTGTTTAACTAAATGGCCATACCAGCTTACATGTCAAGGCTTTCTTAATATGAATCCGGGTTTACAATTTATCAAGTCTGTCTGAAAGTTTTTCTTGCGATTGTCACTCCTCCTGCTCATACTGGGCATCAAAAAAAGCATCAAATCAAATCAAACGATTATTTCCTATTGCAGCATGCTGCCGATGTATGTGCTGGGGGACAGTTTCCAGTCGTTGTTTAACTACAAAACGTTTATCTGAAGTTCATATTGTGCTTTAGCAGTGCAAGTCAGAAAAATCAAGCGGATATAAGTGTATAAGTTCAAGCTTCCTGACAACAAAACACTTTGATAGAATTCCTCCACTGCTCAGCTCAGCGGGCAGACACAGAAAAGGAATGTCAAACAAAAAAGATGGGAATATTTCCACTTGATTTTTTTGATCACTGTGGATTTTGTCCCCCCTCCCACTTATACTGAAAGTGCATTGGGGAGGGATCTCTTATACCCCTTTTCAACCAAAGTGAACCAAGTTCTGGTTCTGGGCTGGTGCTAGTACTAGTTCAAAGTTGGCTCAACCTTTTAAGAACCTGCTTGCTTTCCCACTGGCATGAAAACCACTGTATAGTTATATCATTTAGTCACTGTATACTTCTCCAATTTCCCAGCATCGTTAGGAACAACTATCGAAATATGACTACATTGACTCTTTACAAGTGTAGCTCTCGGCTTTGCATGCCTACATTGGCATTCATACATGTGTTCCGGACTTCCTTTTGAGAATTATTTAATAAAGCTTGTTTAATTGTTTACCTTGTGTGTAGCATCCTTAATATGTTCCATCATCCAGCCCCTTTGAGCCCTGCGTTTAAATTATCTCAATGGAGGCCGTAACAACATGACTGTTCTTCAAACCACTGTTGCTTCAATTAGTGAAAATAGATACAATCTTTTGTTCTTCTCCAATGGATAAGTCAGAACATGCAACTCTAGCTCTGGTTGTTAAAAAGTATGCACCGTTTCCGAACCAGCACCTGAATCGCCTTGGTCAAAAAAGGGGCATTAAAGGAAAGCATGAAAGGGGGCAATGGTTAGAGCAAGCGGAACCTGATTCACTGTTCATATGGGCAACTGGCTATGGCTTTAAGACAGACTTGAAAGTTTGTAAACCAAAATACAGTAGCTTCCCATCAACAGACTGAAAGTAATTTGATTATTGTTTGCTTAGAAATGTATTTGGATCAAATGCTACATATATTCAAAGTTGGAGCCTGGTGTAATCACCAAACTTGGGGTACAGCTGCATTGCAAATTAGCAGTTGTAGAGTCAGTTTCCTTTTAGTATCTTCAGTACGTGTGTGTGTGTGTGTGTGTGTGTGTGTGTGTTTTGGGACATGGGAGTGGGTTCCCTTCTGTCTCCCCCATCATGGATGGCTGAAGATATTTACACTGTCAGTTAGAACCACAACTGCTGTCATTTCTCAGTGGAATTCCAGCTTCTTATTCATATAGGTTATATGATATACTTTTTAACTTAGGCAGATCATATATACACTTCCGATTACCCATGCGGCTGACCCAACAGACATTGTCATATGAGCAGATACGATATGGAAAATAATTTACAATGACTTTGCCTTTGTTTCCTGTATTACTAGAAGCTAATATTTATGAGGTAAATGAAAGAAGATCATTATGAGTTTTCTTTCAAAACATGATTTGTTCTCAACATAAGATGGGAGAAGGTTGATAGGTATAAGATTAGGATGCAGATCAGTTCTGATGCAAAACAATTGTTCTAAAAATAAGTATGTGCAGTGAATGTCGTGTTTGTTGGTCGTAGGGATTCTCATTAAAATCTCAATTAAACACAAACATTTCCAAAGACCCATGGTTCAATGCCAGACTAATTTGTTTTCACATAGACAAACAGACATCTCACTGTGCCATTTACAAATGGCCCAATTAAAGAATACCCCCCCCCAAAAAAAAAAAAACTGCTACAAATAAATAACGAAAAATTAAAAAAATAAATAAAACACGGATCTATGCAAGTTTTTACTTTCTGCTTCAAAATGTCCATTTAAACTCAATGTCATTTCCTTTCTATTAACTTGTCGTGTTAGTGGTTTCCTCACCAGGCTAATTGCTCAATTAATTACTGACTAATAAAAGATTCCCTTGAGGAGCTAATTAAGCATATTTTCATAATTAATAACCAAGTCATATAATCACCTCTTCTCTCTTCCTTCAAGTATTGATCGGCCAAACACCACCTTTATACAGCTGCCTGAGAACCTGTTATTAGGTGCCTTGGGTCTGTTGGAGCGTTAAACTCCATATGCTGTGTTTTCTCCAAATGTTCAGCAAAATCTCAAACAATATAGGAAGCCAATAAGCTTAAGTGAGCACACATCTCCACTCTCTCATGGCTGTCACCTGCGTCTACGAGTAACAGCTGGGATACAACTGAAACATCTGTTCCCATATTAGCAGTGTGGAGTCGGCCGGAGTGCTCAACTGCACTTACAGATCCCACCACATGCTTTTAATGGTGCCATACATGTTTCAGGTTGTATTACTAAAAACATTTCTACTTATTTTTTTGCTTTTATCTTTTAGACTTGGAAAATAATATAAACAGTGCTACTGCTCTCCGTACTGCTACAAATATATACACTCTGTTAACTTCTAATGCAACTATACATTATTTTAGCCATATAGATTGCATTTCTTTTCACATTTTTGGTCTTGTTTCCTTGTGCATTCCCTATGGAGCTACAGTGAGTCAGCAACACTGTTTATGTACATGCACTTGAACTCTCTGGGTTTCATTCTCCTTCCCTTTTCCCCATCTTGTTCGTTGGTGTTGTGATCCGCTGAGTCAGTAGACAGCTACAAGAACAAGCTCAATGTTCTGCCTTTTGTTTGGCCTTAGGTCCAGAGAGACTGGACCAGCAGTCACCTCTGACCACACTGTATCCCCAGTCCACAAGCTAACAATGACCTCAGAACCAAGACGGTCAGAACTTTGGCAGTGATTCATACCCTGGACAACATTGCATTTTGCAAAAGCAATCCTCAATTCTCTTGCTTTTGCTTTGGGAAGTCAGAAACTTACAATCTGAACTATTGTTCAACAAAATTAATGAACACTAAAAAAAACATTAAATATTACATTTGTACTTTTACTGATTTGATGTCAGAATTTGGCTTCACCCTTGCCTAGTAAGGAATAATATTCCGAATTAGATTATAGCAGATAACCAGTCTAAATTGCTTCAAAGTAATCCTGTGGTACCAACAAGGGAAAACATGGATTTGCCACAGCCTCTGGGTTAGGTACTACTATTTGTCAAAAAAAAATCCACCCTTCCAAAACTGGTCAATTATACCTAATGGCAAATGCCATCATCAACTGATATTAGCATCCATTGTGGATGCCTGTGGGAGTCAATATGATACTTTAATGCAGTTTCGAACTGTGTTTGGAGCAAAGTAATTGTGGATCGTGGCGTATAACTGTAGGCAGGTAATAAGGCTGGCTGGCAGAAGTAGCAGTGTAAGTGACCAGAAAAAAAAAAAAAAAAAAAAAAAAAAAAAAAAAAAA
>OMLP01008068.1:53703-84217 GCA_900302685.1 Spondyliosoma cantharus | reverse complement strand
CTGTAGGCAGGTAATAAGGCTGGCTGGCAGAAGTAGCAGTGTAAGTGACCAGAAAAAAAAAAAAAAAAACCTGGATCAGTGCTGCATCGAGCCAGCCAGCGCGGCCCTCAGGGAAATCAAGTCAGTGCTCCCCAACACTCAGCTCGCCATTGAGACGTGGTGGCCGGATGGGGTGGGGTGTGCGGTTGGTGGAAGGGGGAAATACAATAGTCAAAACCTACTGTTATACTCAGGATTAACTACCCAACACTGGAACCATGCAGCCTGAAACGTTGTGACGACCTGCGTGCAGCAGAGGTAAAAACACAACAAATGCAAGATTGATGTGGCGAAAGCAAATGAGGGAGGGGTGTCGCTGAGATTAGCCATACTGACAGTAACATTAGAGGAGAGAGATACCTCCATCGAGCAGGTTTTATGGGGCAATAGAGAGGATATACAGAGGACAGGGGCTTAAATTGTAAAGACTGCCCAGAGCTGTGAGAATTTCTGAGAGATTACTGGTGTATATCAGGGAATAGCTGCCAAATACAAATGCACCAAATGACTGAACTGATGTCTGTTCACCGAATGCTTTGTGCAGTGTGTAATCAGGCCATTGAGGGAAAACAGATTCAACGGGTGCAAGCAAAATCATGAAAAAGCATCTAGGATATTGAGTATCCATCAAAGTATGGCTACTTTTAAAAGAGAAATGCTGAAGGTTTCCAGTGTAAGTTTTAAAAGGGAAAGTTACACATGACATGGCTGTCACTGTATGTCACCCCAACTCACCATCGCAGCCTCGTTCCACCTGGCCCACCCTGTGGAGGGCATCCGCGATCAGGTCGGGGAGTCTCCCATTAAGGTCCACGGAGGCCAGACAGCCCTGGTACCCATCCCGGGATGCAATCAGCTTGGGCAGATTGCTGTACATGTTCTTTATCACGCCACCGATGTACAGCTCCCCTGCAAAACGCAGACACAAAGAAACCTCCTGTGAGAACCAACGTTTCTTTAGTTTTATTTTTTTTCCCAATTTAATGTTTTAGTTATTCAAAATTCTAAAAAAAAGAATTGTAAGTTATGTGACAAACTAGAATGTCAAAATAGTCTTACATTTTCTACAAAATACATACATATAAAAACAATGATAATTAAATATTGATAAAGACAACATGGCTTCTTTAAAGATCAAACAGAGGCAACAACATTTATTATATTTCAGTGTCAGGGAGGCTAAGATCAAAAAATTCAGAAGTACAATAATGAATAAACAAGTTCAACATCAAAACACACAATACCCGGGATGGAAGATGGCTTATAGATACTGCAGGCTTTATACATTTTTTTTTAATATATTCTAACTCCCATCTCTGCCTATCCAAATAATAATAATTTCAATAATACTAATTTAGTTGAGCAGTAATGAGCAAGTTGAGCAAGTTGAGCAAGTTGAGCAAGTAATTTACTGTAAATCACAAGGTTGGGCATAAATATTTAAAATATTTCAAAACACACTAATGTAAATGGAATATCGCTGCGAAAAAACCCAACTGTATTTGTAGTATCACTCAACATGGTATTGTAGATCTGCCTTTATAGATCTGCCTCAAACCCATGCTATTAAGACACACATTAACTGATGCGAATACAACAAATATCTCTACTGAGTTGAAGGTTTAAGAGCATGCACATCGGTTACCTGCATGGTTACATTTACTCACAAGCTACACAGATCTATTACAAACCACAATCACAATGTTTTCTCACGTTGTATTATTAGAATAATAGTAAGTGGTACAAACGATGTCTCTGTCTTCTGTGAACTCCTAAGCTCACTAATTCAAAATTGTGTGTCAATTGCACTCACAAAATTGTAGAAATGTATTCACAGTAGAGATCCGAATCCACCGTTAGGCCCAACTTTAAGTAATTCACACATTATTTCCTTTTTGTGATTAACATTTTTTTTTACTTAACTATGAAATGTTGAAATGTTGAAAATCTCCACATGCTTCAAGCCTTGCTTTAATGCTTTAATTGCAAGCTGTCACAAATTGG
Source organism: Spondyliosoma cantharus (assembly GCA_900302685.1). Classification (NCBI taxonomy): domain Eukaryota; kingdom Metazoa; phylum Chordata; class Actinopteri; order Spariformes; family Sparidae; genus Spondyliosoma; species Spondyliosoma cantharus. The sequence continues at coordinate 82,174 of OMLP01008068.1, read as the reverse complement.
TTCTGATGATGCTGTATCACATGAAAATATGATCTTTAATTACAGACTACCGATACATGCAGGGTTAAAAACTGTAGGATGTGACAATTTCCCCTTTGATCATGGGGCACATTGGAGAATAAACACTTTTTCAAGTGTTAATTACCTTACAAATAACATGAGCTTCAATGTACTCTACACAGAGGTGAACAGTGCCATAAACAAGGGAACAGGGGTGAGCTCACACTGAATTAATGATGTTACCGTACACAACACAAAATACTGTCTGGGCTTGTTTGTTCTAATTTTCCAAAGTAATTTAATCAATATAAAATGTGTGTTTTGTGTTGCTGTTTTTAGAGGCTAAATGAATGAGTCTTTGAGGTTTCTGTGAACATCACATTGTGCCATTATAATTTAGTTTGTTGCTGATCCACTGTAAACATATCTAATACCAGATTCTCACAGTAAATATTACAGTCACCAAGAGACTGAGAATTTACATTTTAAAGCAGAACAGTGTGAATGCTGTTAGTTTTGTACCTAACAGAAGTCCCCTGACAAAATCTTTGTCATTTCAGAGGTTCTAAGAGCAAGTTTTGATGGTTACAGGACTCAAAGAAGCCTACAGCTGACATGAATACATCTTGCAGCATCAAGCCTGAAGCACTAGAAGTGGCATTTGATGCTAAGAAAGATTTATTCCGTGAGCCTGTCATTATACGCTGCTTTTCTGGGAGAAGAACAGAGTATACACAGCAGCTCTTTCTCGAGACGGAAGGGGAATTTTGTGTATCCTCAGCGAGATGATAAAGCTGAGTTTTTGGGATATCTCAGTGCTCAAGCACAATTAAGGTCTCTTTACACGACAACATAAAAGGAAATATCCATCCACTTTTAAGCCCAATTATTTTCTCTCTCTTTCCCTCTCCTCCTCTCGCAGGCCTCTGTTCTGCAGAGTTGTGGGGAAAATGCCAAGTGAAATTATGAAAAACACAAAGAGGCCTTTGATGTAAGCGCATATGAATAAACACGGTTTGAAAAGCTCCAGGCATTCCTCATCATCAAAACTCCCACTTTAGCCTTTATCTTTAAGTAGGCATAAAATGAACATCCAGCAAAACCTTTCACACAGGGGCGAGATCCTGCCACAAAGATAAGACCGTCAGAAAGGCTTCCTAAAAAAATTATATTTTCACGGCAGAAAACCAGAACTTTCAACTTTAGCAGTCTGAGAAGCAATGAGCCACAAGGTCAATTATATGTGGACTTTATGTAATGGAATGAGTCAATGATGTTTGTCGACTTCCCTCCAGAATTAATGAGCACTTGACACTTCATATTTCCTAGCCGGGGCTTCCGGGCATTATAATCAATACAACAAATTCATTTGCTGTCCGACTGACTGATGCCCAGAAATCGCGACCGTAAGAACCTTTTAGCAAATATGAACTTATCGGCATGGAGTTAATCTCAAAAGAACAAACAGTGCATTTCCTGCAGAAGTCAACATCATGTTTGAGATTTCACTGGCTGACTGCATAACCGGAGTAGACAAGAGAGGAGGGAGGGCTGCGCCAGATGTACTGTAAAAATTAGTCATGCAAGTTTTGCTTTCTTTCGGTGGAGTAGATTACAGAATAAATATGCAGCACACATACACACACCCACTCAGAGAAATGGGCTCTCATTGTGTTCAGAGCAGAGTTGGATACTTTCATTTGAATTACAGATTTCTTTGGGTAAAGTTTTCACTTCCTTGTTCATTTGGGCAATGAACAGTTTGTTCCAGAAGCATACATTACAGCTTATCTACCTTGTTTTTAAATGCGACATGGCCGCAGTGTCGCTTGGGATGTTTACTGTGGAGGTTTCAGTCCCCAGTATTTGAAGTCGCTGCTGGCAGAGGGCTGGGCATGTGAAAATTTCAAAATGTCATACCTAACACTGATCTAAGTAGCAATACATGCATAATTCAATGCAGCTGAGTGACTCAGCAAAAAACATTTAATGTACCATTACTTTTCGATTTATTTTTTAAAATAGTTTAATTTCACAAAAGTAAAAAGAGCATCAAGCTAGGCAGGTTCAAGGTATGTTAAAAAATGAGACAACATTTTAAAGTTTTATTCATGACATGTGACTTTTGCAAACTTCCTTCCTCACTCTCAAGTTAAAGCGAGAGATGACTAAATTAAATGCAACACACCTTTGGTTTCTCTGAGCTTGAACATTGTTCAATGTGATAATGTAGATAACTTAACAAAATACAGATAAAAGGAATATGGAAGGAATACGCCGCATTATCGCCGCAGCAGTGGTTCACCAATTCTCTGGCGTTGTTTGTTCACACAGAGCGAAGCATCTCCGCCTTGAAGACGAACCGCTGTGTAATTCACACAGAAACCCGTCACTGCGGCTCCTAAAGTGGCGTGACGGTACACGTCATGATGATGGCACCTGTTTTTTCAAGGTATTTCCAATGGTGTCCCCCTGTTAATCTAAACCCGCTAACAGTTTATAATCATATGGATGCTGTTATAATGTGTTGTGATTGAGATCCTGACCCACCGAACATCCTGGAAAGTAATAAAGTTACAATTTTCGCTCTAAATTATATAATTAAATAATCACCATCAGTAAACAGGATGCTGTCTGACTCTGTCACTCGCGGGCACGGAAGCTGTTTTCTGGGGGAAAGTTCACTGAAGACTCGGTCGGGAGGGCTGACCATCGCAGTGATTCATTTCAACACAAACACTTGGTGAGTTAAAGTGTTTTGCCGGTGACAGACGCTGTTTTTCGGGCAAAAATGCGATGAAGAGTCGGTAGGACAGGCGGGAGGACAGACACTTCTCCATCTATATCTGCAGTATTTTTTTCCTCATGTAAGTTGCCAAAGACAGTTACAGTTGCTATGTTGCTTTTGTTTTGTTGTGTAAGATTGTTTTGTGGGACATCTCTCTTTATTTTTTTGAGTGAAGGACCTGTATAGTTATCAGAATGTCCGACAGACACGCCCTTGATACGCGCAGCCGGCTTATCCATTCATGCCGATTTTGATACTACCTCCAGAAGCGTATCAGCGGCGTAGCAAAATTTTTAACCCCTTGCCGCCTCCGAGACATTCACACAGAGATGGAGGCGGAGAATTGGTGCAGGATCCCGGCATCCAAACCGCAGTGTGAATGGGGCTACTAATAAACCTGGTGCTTGGTCACTTCTATAAATTGCTATGTTATTTCACAATCATGATGTTAGTTAAGCATTCTACAAAATTTTGTGAGAAAAAACACATTTTTTGACATAACTTGATGGGATAAAATGTGCTTTGGTCATTCTGCAACTTTTAACCAGTTTTTGAGACTGGTCTAGAGTGGGCAGGTTAAAACAAGTGATCACTTTCCACCCAAACAGAAAGAGTGTCCTGGTCTGGCTGTGCTGCCCTAGCTTTGATGAATGCCTGTGTGCTGCCGAAGAGCTCAGAGCGATCCACAAGATGGGACCAATTACAGCCTCCCAGGCACCACCAGAGACCACCACCTCCGCATCTCCACGGTTACTATAATGACCTCTCAGGGGCCGTTGGGAAGAGTTGGGATACTATGATACCAGGCCCTGGAGAGCCTCTGACTGCACAATCTGAAAGAGCACACTGATTTAACATTTACACTGGACAATCAGGGTTTTTCAGAGGGTTTTAAAGTGAAATATAGATCTCTGAGATGATGCATTCATTCGTCTTTCATGGTGTGAAAACCTCCTTTATCTGCTTTTGCTGATCCGTAAATTTGATCTGCAAGTCATCAGAGACATAGGGCGATGACCCTCAAGACCCATGACAGCTATTCATAACTTCTAGCAAACAGGAGCACTGACTGGAAGAAAATTAGTACTTTTCTCGAAGCTTACTTTCTTAGACGTGCATCAGGTGAATCCCTCCGCAGTGTTACGGTATATATAAAAAACAAATTTGGTCAGACAAATGACCAACAACCACACAACAGAAAACCTCAAAGCTACAATTTCTCTTTTTTTCATTATCTTTGGGTTATCTGCAAGGGGAATGAATTTCTTGGATGTAAAACCCATAACACCCATCTTAACATCCAAATAGCACTTCAAGCATTAAATAATGTTTGGATTTTCTATTGAGGAAAAGTTTACTTTTTGGAGATGAAGTATTAATATCCAATAGCTGTGTTAAGCTATTCATTTTATTCGGTCAGTACACCATTCAAGACAGGACCTGTATTTCATCCTTCCATGTAATTGGCTCCCAAGTGAAGTGATGGTTTTGCAGTCTTTGCCCATATCTAGTAATACTGTGATATACATTATTTATATCCATCACTAAGAGAGGTCTGATAATGAGAATAGGCCGTGAATGCACAATGCCTGGTCTCATCTCTAAACAATAATCAGCTCCTTCTTGCCAATTCCCTGGTGAACACAAAGCCCACCATTAACTTTCATTAAATGCGCTATTAAGAATCTCTGCCTCCCTCTCGAGTCCCAACTCTCTACTCTCTATCTTGCCTGTGTTGCTTTTGCTGCTCATGCTGGCTCTAATTGACAAAGATTGAATGACTGCTGATGAGAAACACAAACACACATGCAAAAAGACAGACAGACAGACAGACAGACAGACAGACAGACACACACACACACACACACACACACACACACACACACACACTGTGGGCTGTGCAAATGAACAACTGTCAGGCAGTGGCAGTGTGTGATGTAGTCAGGGCTGGGACAATGGCAGCCAGCAGGAAGATGCAAAGGATTGTGTGATTGCTAATTACAGAGGCGCTCCGATCTGCAGAGATGCCACAACAAGACGACTGGTGTAGAGAATAAATGGTGATGCCGGTTGCGCGTTAATTGCTGATGCTAAATCATAAGTTGTATAATTATGTTGTGTGTTATTTTGGATGTGTGTGTCTCTGAAAACAAATGGTATAGAAGAGACTGGGGGCAACTAAAACTATAATTATTTGATACCGTGGTGATACGTTTTTCAGTAACAGGTGCACGCTCGCTCATTCTCACTAGGTTCTATTCTAACCAAAGGTGGTATGATGCATTTTCAAAATCTCTCTTTAACTTTCTCAATGTTGGGAGCTAATTGAGGGAGACAAATATGTGAGCAGAACAACAGAAATTAATGACTGAACACACAATGTGGTGAAAATGTACCGTGTATGCACGTATTCTGCATAGTCACCAAAATCAAGGTTCTTTCATATTGCAAATCGACCAGTGACGCATTGGTAATCAAGTCCGTGTTTGCTTTTTGCTTAGCTGAACAGTCAGAGTGATGTCTCTTCCCGATTTGCTTCCACTGCTGATTCGACAAGCTCAATCAGCCAGAAAGCCGTTGACAAGAGCTGACTCGTACCAACAGTGCGGGGCATGGGGAAACAAACTCACCGATGGCATTGACATTGCTGCCGCGTAAAGGCCCCAACTGACAGCAACAGCATAACCTTTTCAGTTGAATCCAACGACTGCAGAAAAGTTGAACATTTTGTTTTGTAGACTTTCAGTGCCTAATGTATCCACTGTTTGTTTTATGGTTTTATTTAATATGTTGTAAATATTTTTATTCATCTAGTAACCAAGAACTGCATAATTTCTTTGATTTGCTCTCCATCAATTCAGTGGTACGTCTGAGCTGCTGCACATCCAGTTAATAAACCCCTTGGCACCATGCTTTATAGCATATCTTATGTCTCTTAGCTGCTCTATAACCATTTATGACACGCTGTAGTCTATTACATTAAAATTATACGAGCTACAACTGACCCATAAGTCCCCCACAGGGATGTATATCCACACTGAAAGGAAAGAAAAATAGTTGAATACATATATTTTCTAAAATAAAAACAGATTAAAATGTGACTGTTTGCCACTTTGACAATGTTTCACTCACCCAAACACAATCAGTTGGTATGTGAGTCTTTGAAAGGGCTCCAAATAAGTGCCAGTGCTTGCCGGTGACACTTTCTGAAAGATTGTATGGTGACACGGACAGGCATCATTACACACTTCCATGCTTCCATTCTCCCCTCTATAAAACGTCACTCCGTATTCAGTCTCCTTTTGCTTTGCCTTAGCTGCTCTTTCTCTCCATTCCACTGCACTTCAGTTTGTCTCACTTTGCTCAGTCACTATGTTCTCTCCATTTTCCCTGTATTTGTTTTCATCTCCCTGCCCTTTCATTTCCTAGCCCATACTCCCTGGACTCACAATATCCTCACCCTGTCTTTTTTTTATGTCCCTGTCTTATCCCTCTCTATTGTGCTTCACATGATTCTACTCTAAATGGTATATGGTGCAAATTAAAGTACAGGTCAGTTGTTCAGGCCTGTTATCTGAGTGTTTTACTGATATAGTTTCACTGCACCTGGTAAAACGGGCAGAAGTTGAATGTGTGCAGACTGCACTTACGAATTGATAATGTCTTCAGGTGACAGTTTTTGGTCCACTGGTGCTGAAGTAGAGACTGACTGTGGGCTCACGAAGTTTCTATTTCAGATATTACATCTAATTCAATTTGATCTCAGTGAAGAGAATCAAGCTGTGAATCAGACAGTGGATTCATATCCTGCAGTCAAATATGCTGCTGTCACAGTGTCCTAGAAGTTATTCTGTTATTCACTGCCCATGAAACAGCTCCGTAATTTCACTCCAGTCTATCTTTGCTGCAACAGGAGAGACTTGATCATGCCATTCAATTTCAATTTTTTTCAATTTAATTAATTAAATTAAAATATACATAACATTGGATGAAGATAACTTTCATGAATCCAGCTATGTTGTGTTGTGTTTTGTTTGTTCTCAGGTAGACCTTTACGATAGCCTCTGCTGTAGATGTTGTAGAAAAAGCTTAACGGAGGAGGTCAGGCTTTTCTCCTTCAAACTCTCTTGCTCACTTAATCTTGCTAAGATGATGGAGATGGTGGACTATGTGGCAAGTAAAAGAAAATCACTCATAACAACAATAGTCGGGAGGCAGACTAGTGATAATGCTCCCTGCCAGTTGAGTACTGTCGGGCCCCAGGGAATAATGACTGACTTAGGATGAAGCCAGTGAAACAAAACAATACGGATTGAGGAAAATGTATTTGTATTATTATTTTGAGTCAGTTTGCAAAATAAAATAATAAAAAAGTAAACGGAGGGACAATTTGAAATGTTCTGTCACCAAACAGCAAGGGGTCGATGCCATTTATAGCCATTTTGCTGTCATCAATCCAAGTCAATTTCCAACCTCTCTTGCTTCAAAATAATTGTATTACTCTATTTTTCAACCACTACCTCACCACCCATCTTTTTTTTTTACATTAACATAATATTTAGTTGTGTCTGTCTGTACTAATTGTCCTATCTGTGTTTTTCTTTTGGAAATGGCCCTCATTTTCCCGTCTATTTTCCTGTCGGAAGAAGCCTGCCACGTTTTACCTGCCAGTTATTGAAAAAAGGGTCTCTGTTCTTGGCCTATCTGCCCGGGGAGATGTAATAAATATATAATTAATTGCCTCTTTCCTAACCTTTTGTTTGCAAAGGGGAGATTTAACGCAGTCGATGTGTTCATCAGCTAGCTTTTCGAAAAACATGCCTATGAAATGCTCTGTCGTTGACTGCTTATGTTAAATTGATGTCAAATGCTGTATTTGCAATGCCATTGCATGAATTACATAATTAATTATATAGGTCAACTGGCACAAAACATAATGTTATGTACCTACTATGTAGTGTTTTAAACTAAAATATCCAATGACACAGGTTAACATTTGAATCACTAATAGAGCATCTGACAATGAATGGTCAAATGAGGACTTAAAATAATTGTTTGGGTTTCTGTTACAGATTATTTTTTTTGATTTTTTTCAATGAACCGGTTGTTTAGAAGTTTTACTTTATAATTGACTTTCGATTACAATACATTTCAAAATATAAATCTGGTTGTTATTGTGGTTATTACTCTGGCCATTGAGTATCCAATTAAGGGACTCAATTTTAGCACTAATTTACATTATCCTGCAATATATATCAATTTTATACATTTTCATTTATTTCATTTAGAGGAGCTCATTGACAAGTCTGCAAATATATTGTAACAGTGAGCACTAAACATAAACTATATGCAAATGCACGTGTGTAGACATAAATACACAATTACACACAGGAGAGGTGCCGTCTCGATCACAGCCTCTCACTACTGGTGGAGAAGCCGGCCTCCGATAAAAGGGAGAGATGAGGCCAGAGAAGGAGGGTGGGAAAATGGCCAAAGCTCTGAGTAATGCCATACTAAATTGTAATGTAAGACAGGTCAGTGGGAGAAAACGGCTAAAACACACTGCTCTATTGCAGCACTCAAGCTACCTAGCCCATCACTTATTGAGAGAGCACTGACACTGAGCAGAAAAATAGAGGGGATAGAGAAGGACAAAAAAGAATCTGGTGGGGAAGGTGAGGCTTTATAGGACGACGTGAAGGACTTATATATTTAGGCTGATATAGACCAACGACTTGTCATCTGATGTTGCCATTTTGACTTGTAAACAACTTTCAATTGGCTAAGTGAGTGTAAGTATAAGACTTAGTTATTGATGCAGGTTAAATGACTGGCTTTAAAATGTGTATCTAATATGCCGTTATATCTCATAATAACAATTACATGGTTATTGGTTAAAATTAATAGTCAAGAATAGGTGTTGATTGAAAACATTTATTATGAGGAAGCTAAGAATGGTGGCGATGGCAACATCACAGCCTGTGCTGATGTCATAGATTATGACAAGTAAATGATGCAGTGTGGATGGACTAATCTTCTTTCATTGCCATGACCCTCATAAAGCTTCCATTGCAGAGGTGCCATGAAAGAGGCTGAGGAAACAGACATTTATACAATGTGATGTAAGCCATGATGCACCCAGTTATGCTGCATGTGATTTGGTTAGTTGTTATTATGCAAAGAGATTCATGTGCTGCTTTGGCAGATCTTTGTTACTTTGCTTTCAACACCGCATCCATTTAAAAGCTAACAACTCTCGAGGGAACAAAGGAACAGAAGTACCTTCCATGAATGCAAAAAAATAAAAAATAAAAAATAAAAAAAATCTCAACAATTTCTATAATCAAATCTCTTTGAAACAGATATGAAAAGTCTACCAGTGTGTTCTTCTCTTCACACCATATCTGCTTGATCAGATTCAAGATACCAACACTTTTTTCAAAGGAAACAAGTACAAGGAACTATATTATTTAAGGTCAAATGGAAGTATTTTATTCAGAATATTTAAGTTGTCAAAGACTATGACAATACTGAATGTCATAAAAGAGTATTGATAAAACTGTAAAAGGAGAAATTAGCTGCTGAAAGTACACTACTCAAAACTAGTTAGGGATATTGGGATATTCTTGCGTTTCCCTTGATTGTTTATTCTGTGACATATTCATATTTTTTTTGTGTGTTTTGTCAATTTGATGTCAAAATGTGATGCATTTCATTTGACTTGTATTGCATATCTATGCACATGCATATATGCACCCATATCCCAAAACCCTAACTAATTTTGAGTAGTATATATCTTATAGAATGTCACTCTATTTCAGACAAAGACATCGGAAGGTTTCTTCACTGAATTTAACACATTGGTGAAGCTGGAGTCTAAAACGCCTACACAACAGTTTTGCTTTGCACAGATGTTTGAGATTGCTTTTAAGCTAAAAATGTGTACTCTGCTGGAGATTACATGGTCAAGAGCATTTCTGAAATATGTAATCAGTGCTGTATAGCGGAGCAGTTGTGGTAATTTGTGCCGTTTCCATGTAGGGTGGAGTATAATTGAATAGGAGTTCAATTTTCACAGCTGGACAATGCATTTTTTTTCAATATGGTCACGTCACTGGCCCAGTGGCCCTCTTGTTACCATTGCCCCAGATATGCTGATTTCAAGCGCCTCCCACTGACATAATGTTATGAAGAAGGCAATAATAAGAAGCGAAAGAGAGGGAGAAGACAAATGTATTCTTCTTACATAATGGAATAGACCTTTGCATTATGGTAAAGATATTTCCTCACAACACAATATAATAGAAGGACAAGAAAAGCCTCAGGACGTAACAATACATGTACAGCCATTTTTTTTATACTGGGCATTAAGCCGCCAATTGGCGGCTAGGTCTGCGGATTTAGACAGAAGGCGGTAAATTGGGGGTCTGTTTTGTCCGCCAATTTGATGCTTCGGAGGGTACACTTATTTCCACCTCCATTGCTGTGTAAATCCGAGACGTCGATGTGCCGGCAATTGCGTGAGATGGGCGGAGGTGTTGATGACCTGCACTGTTGTGCGACCCATTGACGGGGAGTTTTAAAAGCAGGGAACGGCTGATCACAGCAGTCAGTCTATCACTTCATCCGCAGACGTTAAGATGAGCAACTGGAAAGCCGCTGAGATCCAGGAGATGCTACCGTCTCCTCGGTCTCTGTAGCTGTTTGGTTGTGTCCGCTTGTTGCTGTAGCGGCAAGCTACGAACGGTCACTACTTTCAAATTAAAAAGTACATTGCCGCCTTTACCTTGCAGGAAATGTGCCCTTTTAGATAGAAAAGGGGCTTCTATCATCAGAGGAAGAATAGATAATGGCTTACGTCCATCCAGACAAAGGGTTACTTTGCATATCTGTACGTGAACATGTTAATGCTTGGTGATAGTTTACTCAGGAGGAAAGGGGATGGGCACGCACAGTGGTATTGACAATGTGTCACTCATATTGAGCACTTGAAGCAAACAAGTGTTGCCCTTACATACCACATTCAAGGCCAAATGCTGGACTTATAAGAATGTATACATATTGTTGCTACAAGAGAACCCACATACAGCAGCTGTGTCATGGATTCTTAAAGGTTCGAGTCATGTTTCGTTTGATCCGAGAATGTGTGCACAATCACCCGTTATTCGAAATATATTCCATGGTGCTCTGTCACTGAGCAACACACACATCCTTAGGAGCTCCAGAGCAGCTGCACTGTTGCTCATCTTGATCCTCTTATAGAGAAGGGTAACGCGAGGAAAAAATCCCCTTAAAGAGAGGGGTAGTAGGCAATAGTGACTTACGTAATATGACATTAACATTTCAATTAAATATAATAGGCATAAAGAGGCAGGAGAGGTGGAAGCTGGTGATGGACAATGCCAGCAGGGGGGTGTCTTGACTGAGACTCGTGAATTAGCAGAGAGGAATCAGCAGGGCTGAAGAACTGCATCTTTGGTGACACGAGAAGCAAAATTCAGGTGTAGAAAAGATTTAGAAATGATGAGCGCTCAGATCAGTGGTATAAGCAGTTGATATAAAGTTGTGATTAAAACAAACTCTATTCTATCACATTCTAGTCATCACCTCTGGTCACAAACTCTGCAAAGTCAGCTAAAATATGACATTGCGGATAAGTTTGGCTCTTCCCTAATAGGTCAGGTTATAAGATATCCACAGAGAGCTCAAACTATACTATATATCCCCAAGGATCTTAACATATGGAGTGTCAACCAACTCTGTTTACAGTACTCTTATATATGCTGCCTTACCGAAGGCACTTAGCCCATAGCTGCCCCACTGAAGTCATTCACTGGATATAGACTTGACAGGTACTAGGCAGGTTGCAGGCATGAATATATATATGAAAATAAGCCAACATTTACTATGTTGTTACTGCATACATTGCAATAGTGCTTTAAATAAAAGGCTTCCACTTGATGCAATTGCTCTGTTGGAAATATCAAAGAACAATTAATAGGCTGCATTTTGATTTAGACACATGTATTATAGGTTGGTAATTTTCACTTGTGCCATTATTATTCCATCCAATTCCCTGACTGTAGCTTTTTTCTATTCTGCTGACAGTGTACACTGTTTGAACTACAAAATTACCCCTCCCCCCCAATTACTGTGTCGAATATGAGTTACCCTTCTTTGTTAAGACTGACTGATTGATTGAATCACAGAGAGCACTTGGCACTATGAGAATAAGCACATGATTCCATGTTGCTTTGTTCCCGATTTGCAAATTCTAACAGCTACTTAAAGTGTCATGATAATAAGATAACAGAAACATAGTGCTGCAAACAAAAAAAACAAAAAAACACTCAAAAATTCAGAGCCCTCTCAAAACAATTTAAGGTATGAATATAGAAAAAAATGGACACCTAACAACTTGCACCCTTTCAGTGATAATACTGACAAGTCCTCTCCACTATGTTGTGGAAGTTACTAGCTGTCTGAAATTATTTCTGTACGCTACACATGTTTGTGTGACTGAAAAATTCAAGTGTTTATAATTAGTGTTGCACCTGGTCCGCTATGAGGCATGAAGAGGTTATGGTACTGTGACAGGATTAGTGACTATCTGAGCTTGGTTCGTCAGACACTGACATTACCCAGAACGAAGACGAGAGAAATGCGTTTGGGTGATCAAACGGCTAATCTCAAATGTACTGCTGGCAAGAGCAGAGCTTGTTGAAATGTGTGTACCTGTTTGTCTTTCTCTCCTCCTCTCTGTCCCTTGCCAAACCTCTCCCTCCATATTGTGTTTCAATTTGTTCTGCTTTTGTTGAAAAATGGAACATACTCAATGTCATCTCTTTACAATTCTGCACAAGTATGCCTCATTAGCAAGCATCTTCAAAAGGAAGGGACAGGCACTGTCTGAATATTTACGCCAAATTATTCCTCCTCCCTACATTTCCTCAACCTGAAAAACTCTTCCTAAGATGTATTCTACTGTTGTTTTTATTCCTCATATCCCACCACTGTATACATTTAGTTTAAGTTTAATGATGACATTTGTATCTTGACATTGTCATGTTCTTGGCATACTAAAGTATACTATTCCCCTCAGGGCGTTGCATGTTTTTGTTTACTTCCTCTTCTACATGGCCAGCACTGCTTCCTTCAACCTCAGCTTTGCAAGGAAAATGCAAGATACAAACAGAATAGTATAACAACAGCAGGCAGACACAAAACCCACGTAGTTTTCGGTTTCATTTTCTTGACTGACTTTGATCATGTATTGCTCCAGTTTTAAGAATGTGCATGTCACAAATGTGACAAGAGAGAGAGAGAGAGAGAGAGAGAGAGAGGGAGATCACTAATTTCCAGCATGAATAATTCCTCCATTAAATTTAGATACAGCATAACTGAGATTTTAATTTGAAATGCCATTTTAAGTGCAGTATGGTATATTTTACTGTTGCAATGCTAATAATGCAACTGTGACTAAAAGTGTGACTGAACATTTGTTGCTAACAGCAATGCTACGATGGTGCAATCAAATGATACATAAAATGTTAAAGGACACATATTCTCATTGGCTTTAGTTAGAAAACAGTGACTAATTACCCCCAGTGTCCTTGGTTTAAGGTGCAACGTGTAGTCTAATGAATTAATGATCAACATATCTTTGCTAAATTAATTGTGATACCTTGGCATAATTAGCATAAACAAATGGAGACAACTAGCCTCTGTCCGCCCCAAGCGATATTACAGGTGTGAGTGTTCCTCAGAATGAAGGCATATCATTAAAACCCTAATGCTTCCTGTCAAAAACAGGATCTCTCTCAGAGGAGGCCACTTGTCTTTTGGGTGAATGGCCTTGTTTATTTTTGTAATTATACTGAAGCCTCAAAAACAAGCATGGCAATTACTAATGCTAAAATGCTATAAGTAACACCTGGCACGCTGGCAGGCATTGAAGATAATATTGAAAAACATTTGGATCGCGCTTTAGTTTAGAGTCAACCCATTTCACACCACAAATGTGAAAGAATAACACCAATGCGCCATCAGGTCCATGTAGCAAAAAAAACAAAAAGGCCCTAATAAAATAAGCAAAACAGCCCTCACAATATAAAAGATCAAACCACATGCTGTTTGAAAAATTCCTGCAGAGATTAGCAGTGCGACTTTGCTCCTGAATTAATTCAGTGATAGTATCAATAAGGAAAATAATAAAGCGATAAATAGTGCAGCTGCTATTCCAAGAAAGATACTGTTCATTGTATCAATTCATTCTTTGTTTCCATCGATGATAAATGCTTTTGTGAACAGAAATGGTTACCAGTCTATTACAACCATATTACAATGTGAATATTACTAGATATTGATTATAATGAATTATTCGATTATATGAAAAGAATGAATCGATAATGAAACAAACATATTACAAGATGCATATTATTTTGTTTGGCATGCTCATTTTGAGCTATAGAAAAAGCTCTGTCTGTGACAATTTGAATAGGAAAGACGCCCCATTCTTATTGCCTTGTAAGTAATGGGAAATCCAAGAAAATTTGTTCTGACCGAAGTGAGAACAAGTTGACCCGAAAAACCAGACCTAGTTTAACAATGATGAAATATGGAAGTGAAACACACACGAAGCATATTCCCTAGATCTATACTAACTACCTGGTGGAAAAAGCGATACCATATTCAGCTCATCATTTTTAATGATATTTTTTACTTCCAATGATGCAATGAAAAATGATTTCTGTATCATCAGGTTTAACCATCATATTGCATAGCGCCTTTTAAACTGTAGAGTAGTTGCACTGTAGAAGCAACAAGGCCATTTCAGGGTAAGAATACGATAATAACGTGCTATCACTGTGTTTTGCAGCTTGTCAACAGAAGTGACAGTGATATGCTCCCCGTATGGTGCATGTTCAACATGTCTTCCTTTGAGACTCGCATTCTCTATACACAAGTAGATCCACTCAGCGTTCTCCTCTGGGGATGTGTGTGTTGTTCCCTCACCATACTTTAGCTGACAAAGAGGGATGCCTTGAAGATTTTTTGCCTGTCCAAAAACAAAGAGACGAAAGACAGAGAGCACAAAACCTATTTTACCCATTTTCTCTGGGCAATTACACAGATAAAGCTTGGAAAATTGGTTTCTTTTTCCTTTGAAATGCAGGCAGAAATTGTGTTAAAACAGAGCAACGAGATTGTGAGAAATGGTTTATTGTTGCTATTTCTCTCCGTGTTTGATTTGCAAAGCTTTGTGGACGAGTGCTGAACAGTCAGATAACCATACATAGCATACTATGTGTCTGCGCAAATGTAGGGACACTTCCGTATGTCGTCTTTCGTAGAATATAATGTATGTTTATGTATGTCCCCTACATATAGGTTTAGATCTTGTGCTTTGCTTGTGTGTTAATAACACAAGTGCTTGAGCTGTGAATGATATGTTGGCAGGGGAATGGTCACAGCAGAGCTACAGAGCGAGGTTTGAATGCCCGATTAGATGTGGGAATTGAGGATAGAGACATCTTCTCCCCACTGAAGCAAGATTTACAACTATTATTCTTCCCACTAGCACCGAGCTGCCTCAGCGTCCATCCCCTGCAGGCAAGAGTTGTTCAGATAAAGAAGAGCACCCCGAAGAAATGAAGAAGATTTGAAAAACAGCGACTCACACATTAATAACACAGATGGAGAGTTACTCCACAGCCATGTATACTGTGTTGATTGGGCTGAAATCGCCAAACAGCTGCCGTCTGTTCCATTTGTGTGACAAATCATTCAATGGGGTGTCTGTAATATTGAATATGCAAATGCCGCCATTGTTGCTGCATGGCTCTGTGGTGGACAGCTGAGGGAGCTTGTCAGTGCACGCTTGGTTGGCGGTGTTTTAAAAGAAGGAGGTACAATTGTCTGTTAATCACTCAAGCTGAGTGAGGGAATGCTAACACCAGTTCTATTGCTCTGAGAACACTGTTTGTCCCAATAATGAGTAAACAGATTATGTTTACATTTTGTTAACTTCAATGACAGCTGAGGGTGTGTATCTCCTCTGCTTGTGGGTTGGATATGAAGCCCTTCTGCTTGATTAGAGAGGACAAAGTGGAACGTGATTGCATATGGTGGGGGACTTGAAGATGGGGATGGTGTGGGATAACGGTCCTGACAATGATTGTAAACCCAGAGCAATCTGTGGTCCAACACCTGCAGGATAGCAACAGATCCCCTACGAACCTTCATGGACAGTCTCCGGATTCTCCCATCTAATCTCAGAGTTGATTGACAGCAGTCTCTGCTACAGTCTAGACAGGAGCAATCAATCAAAAACAAAACCCTCCTAATTACAGACCGTAATTACTTCACTTTACTGTAGGAGATCTCCAGAGTAGATATGCAGTAAAGACTGCATGGATGCACGGGAGACTAGTTTGATCTATCAATCACACGCAATGTGTACTGAATACATATTACGCTGCAGCTTGCTATACTCAAAAACCTTGAAAGCATGCATTCATTATATCTAGTAATTACTGGTTCCTCTATTGACATCACATTCTTGTTAAATTAGCAAAGCATGTGACGATAACATAATTAGGCATATGCATAGTGCACTTCACCTTCGAATGCGATGATATTTGTTCATTACACTCATTACTGCTAAAACCACACTGTATCTAAGTTTTCACAACTCGTTCTCTGTGTCTCCACTTATACAGGCTGATTCTCTGTCTAGTTTCCTTGTCTGTTACCCTGCGTAAGGACACTGGCGTAGTAGCATTCCTCTGCACACCTCTTATGATTATCCTTTTAATTGCAATACGCATACCCAATGGAGAAGGCTGAAAACAGCATAAGTCCGTCAATAAATCATGTCTTCCCAAAAAAAGCTTGGGGCGCCTTTTGATCTTTTTGACTCTGTGCAGCCTTTGGTGTCCCCGGGGGCTCACCCTGACTTCTGATGTGTCTTACACAACAGCCTGCAGTACCCTCAAGAGCACTCCAAACTCTGGGACTTGACACAGGCAAAATCAAAGTGAGCTAATCTTATATTAGCACAGACAGGCACTTGAAAGAGTTCAGTGTTGGTGACGCTCTCCTCTGTTGTCTGCGGTCAACCTCCTTGTATCTTTTTTTTTTAACAAACACCGCTTTTCTTGCTTCTTGTCTCTCTACCTTGATTTCCATGCTGTCACTCTTTCGCTCCACAGGCAGCCACTCTCGAGCATCCAAATAACACACCAGAAAACCTAAATTCTGAGGTCTAAAGCATACAATTACCTGTGCCTCCAGACCCAGTCTCCCAGCAGACCAGAGATTCCTATTCACACGTAAGTGCTTTGTAACCATGGCTATTATTTAAAGATGATACACAAGGGCAGGGTATTTTAAAGTCAAAGAAGTAAAGGTGTCTCCATCAAAAGATAGTCATTGAATTGCAGGTAAAAGTCAAGTGTACCCGATGTGACTGCTTTTTCAGTCAGACAGGCAACTCGCTGGAAATGAGCGATTGAAAATAAAAGATAAAGCGATGCGCTGTTGTTGTTTTTGGTATGATTCTCTTTTCACCTTGGTCAGCAATGTTGGATTTAGGTCACATCAAGCTACCAATTGGTCGAGGATATTGCAACATTATTGCCCTGTTGTTGTAAAGACAACATCTGCTGAAAGGGGGGGGGGGTCATCTTTCAAGGTGAAAATGATAGGCTAGCATAGATGCTGCCAGGCTTTTGTTAAGCTTTATTTCACTCCCTGTCCACTCTTATTTGGGGAGCACGATAACACTTAGCAACATTGCATAGCTTCCTCTGATTATCCTGGGCCTCGGGCACTGAAACGTCAGAAAACAACAACAACAACAACAGTCGGATGTTCAAGCAAGCATATGCAAATTCCTATAAGCCTTAGATTGTGTGAGTAATTTTTGTCAGGTAGAGATAGAGAAAAAAATAAATATCTAACCAAATACACTTGATAATACTCTTTTTTTGTTATGACTTTGTTTTTCTAAATTATTTAAGCACAAGCTTATTTAAAGATGCATCTTAAAAACACACCAGGACAAAAAGTATGATTTTCTTCTATGTGACTAAGAAAACAAAATGATATACATCAGAACTATTCTAAAAGCCATGGTGATCCTGAAAGTGGTTCTAATTTAGATGGATTTAAGCTGGTGTGTGTTCATGGCCACCTTCCAACAACACTTAAGGAACAGACCAAGGATGACACTGGAATAGTTCTTTCCTGTCAGTGATAATGTTTTCCGGAGGAATCTGTCACAGGGAGTTAGAAAGCGTGCTGTTACCTTTGAGGTCCAGGTTGCGTGCTCCATTGGAGTGCTGAGTAACGGTGCGTGAGTCGATCTTGAGCGTATGTACATTGTTGCCGTCCCGGGACACCACCACGTTGTGCCACTGGTTGTCATTGAGTGGCTTGTCTGAGTTGCCCTTCATCAGTGATGGTCCATTGCCGAGATCAAAGACGTAGTGAACATACCTGTGAGGAAAGAAGAAGACCTGTGTGACTGTGTGTGGTCATTATTAAATAACCGAAAAGCTGTTTTTGAAGGGAAGAAAAATGTCAATCACTGCATGTCATTGATTTTTTTTTACAGAAGTAAAGTTTTTTTTTTTCTTTTTTTTTTTCTTTCTTCAGAAAATGGAGACACATCTGGCAGTAAAGATTTTTGTTCACTTTAGAACTCAAACTATCAGTAATGTTCAACTCAACTGACACAATGAATTGATTGGATTGGATTTCATTCTGCTACTGCTTTATCTTTAATGTTCCCATCCCGTTCTCTGTATGTATAAGAAGATATTTCAAAACAGAGGGAAAAAAAAATACAGTTCATGTGGCTGTACACGAGGCCTGGGATTTCCCAGTAAATATGGATACCTGCTTTTGTCTAAAAAACCCTGCTTGCCCACAGGCAGATGAGGTGGAACAGTTCCCTCCATCACGCAAAGATGGCTGTCTTTTGTGTTTTAGGTTAAGGCTATTGTGGCTGTTTCATCCAAGGTATGCGTTTTTTGTTTTCCACCTCGATTCCAATTCTTTTATGTAGCCTCTTGTCATTGTGTGGCAGAGGTAGCTCAGGCTTTTGTCTTGGAACAGTGCTGAATATAGAGCACAAGAGGAAGAGAGATACACGAGCGAAAGCCTCTTTTTGATACTCTAATTATGAAAAGCTTTTTGGGTGATACAATTCCTATTTCTAACCAGTTTATTTATGGTTTTGTTCAAGCTTCGTCTACAGTTCAAAGAGTTTGCCAGTGAGTCAGAGATAAAATGTGCTGACAATTATCCATTAACATTTATCAGTTAATGGATTGCAAAATAAATAAAGAGAGAATTTTTTTGAGGAAAATAGACATTTATGTTTCCCAAACCAATAACAACCAGCATATGTGCAGCTTTCACATGGGCTTTGAAGACAACAGATTATGATTACTCGCCATTCATAGCAGCAATAAATGACTCACTGAGCTGCGTTATCTTTGAGAAAAAAGCCTTGTTTGAGACTGTATTTGTTTTTTGTGGCAGTTTAGAGGATAATTCAGGGCTTGTATCTTGATTTGTGTGGTGATGCTCACTGTGTTTCACACAGGCTTTAAATTTGTATTATTATCATTACAGTTAAACGCAAAGGGAATTTGAAAAAAAACAAACAGGTAAAAGCATATTAGTTGTGACAGTAGAGTGACATTCTTTAAAACAAAACACAAAACAAAACCTTAAAATGCAACACTTTGCACACGCCTCTTTAACTTATCTCATCTTGTCATTATTTAACTGATATCACACAGGACTCACCCCTTCACCAGCTCTACAACAATGAAGTCACTCCCGTCTCCAGAGTTGAAAAGCATCAGGCCATCAGGCGTGGTGGTTTTAAACTGAAAGAAGAGGTGCATGGAGGCGTAAGCTTGTAACGTTGCTAAAGCTAAGTAGCTGCCTTTCGTTCGAAATGTCACCGGATCTGCAATGATGTGGCGCATGCCAAAGCGGGCGTTCAGTTCACAGTAGGAGATGTCCCCATTTTTGCACTGGTCTAAGTAGGGCAAACCATTGAAAGTAAGGCCCTGGAGATGGCCGATGAAGTTCGAGGGCACCACGGACATGAAGCGACGTTCAGTCATGATGCCTGTCTCGATGTTGTGGAACTCAAGACGTGTGTGGGCACCAGTCATCTGGCCTGGAATGGTGGGAAATGCACAAAAAGCAGAATTAACTCAGAACACAAAAGGTAATACATTCTACATGCCCTCTTTTGGATAATAAAACATATCCCAGGAAAATGCTGGGGAGTATGTCTCATAACAACGTGGAAGGGTAAACTTCTAGAAATGCATACTTACAGTGGAAATTGCAAGTCAAACACAATATAATCATGAAAAAGCCATATAAAATAAAATATATTCAATATTAAAATGAATGGAGTATACATTTTATTATAAAGCAATACATATCAAACTATAGTAATTTCCTGATAAGCGCATATTATATAGTTTTTGCATATCTTTATTGAGATAAAAATTGTTCTAACCTGCTGTGAAGGAAGTTAAAGACACATAATATTGCAGAACAACTCTTGCTCCTGCTCTACATGGCGCAATATATATTGTGTTTACTGGGAGATGTGGCGTAATGAGCTTGGCAAGCTGCCGATTAAAATGCCTTCCAAGCCTAGCTTGCCCTGCAAGGACTCCCTGGGTGCTTCATCCTTTTTTCTTTCCCGTGAACTACTCTGTGATCCCGTCAGAAATTCACAGGGTCATTCTTTGCTTTTGGCCCCAGCTCACTGACACTCTTTCCTTCATCTAGCTCACACCTTTTGCTCACCTCTTGCCTCATCCCTATATCTTGCCATCTTTTCCCCTGGGGCGACAATACTGTGAGCGCCCGTAACTCCACCTCGCCTCTTGACCTTTCATCCATCTCTTGTTATTTTCTTAGTACCTGTACCTTAGAACCTTAGTACCTCCATATTTGTACATAGACGCTCACTCTCAGTTGGCACATGGTTATAAAACCTCTCACACTTTATGTTCTCGTTTGGGCTCAGTTTAAATTATATATATTTTGTCTTCTCAGCTATTTGTTTATATGTATGAATTTGTCTTTTAAAACAAAACATACTGCAAGTCAGCGTGGGTAAGATCATACCAACAATAGTGTACTAAGGTTTACTCACTACATAATGAAGCAAAATATTTTAATTTAAATTGTCAATATTTTGTTTGCTCGCTTACTGCCCTCCCTATGAATATGTTTAAACAGTAAATGAACAAACCACTGCAACATCCACATGTGGGTTATTATTATCATATTCGGTCACTTTCCACTTTCAGATAATCCATTTAAAGTACAAATGGGAAAACAGTTCACTTGCTGAGGCTGGATGCATTTTTTGGGGTAATACATGTGGATTTGGCATTACACTAACTTTATACTCATGCACCGCCTCTCACCCTAAACTAACCCCTCTGTGTACCGAACGCAACTAACCTTCCACTGTGACATTATCCACAGATAGCTGCAGGCTCTTGCCTCTTCTCACCACCTTCACAGTGTGCCACTCATTGTCGTTCAGCTTCTGCCCCGCAAACAGTGTCTCGGGTCCTTTGCCTGTAGTAGGGGGGAATTCAAATCACAAACAGCACAGCAGGAATGCTGTGTGCGCCTACTCACGCACCCCCACACACACACACACACACACACATGCACAGAGTTCATACACAGTAGGTGACAGTGCTAGTGGAGAAAACCTGCGTGTTTGCCAAATGCATTCGCACTATGGATTCTCCTAGTATACAGCCTGGAAATGAAAGAAATCAAATATCCAGCTCGACAGACTGTAAAATCGAATGTCTTCTCAAAGGCTCACAGTGTTGCAGCAGGATGTCTTCAAAGACAGTAGGATAACTAAGTCATAACCAACTGAGGGAGTAGATTAGAACAGGCAGCCAATGACAACTTGAAATGCTGCTTTACAAACATTATATGAAGTCGCTTTCTGCTTTGACATAATACTCATTTTCGCACATAAAGTACTATTTTGATGGCCGAGAGCAGGAGGTTTAACTGCTGATCCCCCAAACTGCTCTCCTCCCTAATTCCCCTTTCACTTGTCTAGTGCCTATCCCCCTCTCCTTTGCTCACCTCTCTCGCCTTTGTCACTGAAGGAATCAGTTTGACGCACCGCCATATGGAGTTTCAGAAAGTCTTATGAGGGACGTATTTACATAAAGCTTCTATTTAAAGTGGGGAACAGCCTATTTATATCCTGCCAAAGAGAGACTTATCACATCGACATTAGAACAAATTGTTGGCGTGACTGAGTGACGGTGGGAGAAACGGTGCAAATGTTGTCATTAATCCCTCTTTCAATGCACCTTGACACGTTGACATAATTCATGGCTAAAGTCAAGTAGGAGGGTAGTGCTGGTGTTTGGATGTGTCAGAGATTCAATATACACATAAATGAGAGGGGGATATTGGATAGAACAACAAAAGGAAAATCATGTGCATTCAGGGGCTGAATTGATGGTCTTCCAGTAGTGGACATGCAGAGCGTCATGGCATGGAGGTGAAAGTAATTAGTGACAAGAAGGGAGAAGCAGGTTTCTGTAAACAACAACATAACGAGGGCAGACTTCCACCCAGCCTCAAGCAGGGCAGACTGAAATAGCAGAATGCCGGAGGAGACCAGTCACTTCCATTAAGCCACTTTCTATGCTCTCCTCTTTTGGGCAGCTCAGAGTGGAGCAAGGGCCATCGTAGTAGCTAAATAAAGAAACCATGACATCAAAAGACAGTGGCTTACTCACACCATTAGCACTAGTTTATTACAGATCTAATATTAGGAATCACACTCTACTTAAATGAGCAGCAGCACAATTCTGACAGGTCAGCGAGCTGTAAAATTGAGTTTATTATACCAGGTGCTTGAGTGGATGATATAGTACAGCCTGGCGAAATATGATTGTCCCCATCCCAGTTGTGTGAAATTATTTAGTCTAGAGGAACAAAAACGCCCCATCAATTGATGGCCCTGCCTGAAAAGAACACATACATGGCCCACTGGAGAATAGTTTTCTCATTTACTCCTGTTACTTTTTTATTATATCGTCTTTTTCATGGGCTTTTTGTCTTCAGCCACATGAAATTGGATAGAGAGGCTTTTGATCACACCATGTGTGAAGTAAATATAAAAGGAAAAGGCTCATAATGCTGCAAGGACAGCAACGAGTGGAAGAAAGTTGCCGGCAGAGAAGTTAAAGCTGATACGAAGTTAGATAGGAGGATAAACGGAAAAAAAACAGGTAAGAGCTGTAAAACTAAGAAACAGAGCAGCCACAGAGTTGACTGGCTGATGTAAGATTGTAAAAGTTAGAAGAGTCTTGTGGAGCACAAATGAATGTAAACCCTTTAGAATAGGGTCCATGTAATATTTATTTGGCTTGTTTGCTACATGCCGCAGGAGAGCAAGGGCCACTACTGCACACATAGCAGGCCATTTGCCCGTATTATGACTAACCATGGGGGGGCAAAAGATATACATGCCGCTCTGGCTGGGCTGGCCAAGTAACAAAAAGCTGTGGGCTGAAGGTGGCAACAGTACAGCAAGGGACCTATTAGGTTGTAGGGGTAAAGTCTTACACAGCACTGGAAAGTTTGGGATGCAAGTCCACTGTCACAAACTAATCTCTTGAGGTGAGTTGAGGGGGTCAGATGTTGGCTGGACATGATCACAAGTACAAGTATGACTCTTAAATTAAACCATTGGCTTGATGCCCGGATTAGATCATCGTTGGCGTGACTTGAGAACACTGGCTCCCTCAAAACCACATATTGATGATGAACATGATGTTTGGCTTAGTGCGGTGCAATTGCTGACAGTCAAGTGAAGCCTCACTCCACTGCCCAGGTAACACTGCAAATAAGAAAGCTGAGTGCTAGCTGTCCAGGGTTAAATGAGCCGCTAAGCCTTTAATGTAGCCACTGGCAGAGAGAGGTACTCATTGCTAGAAAAACAAAGGGGGGACGTAGGGCTCATTAATAAAAGAGCTGGCGATTATTAAAATGCAATTAATTCTCATCCTGCCACTTGTGCCCTCGCACTTTGTCTGTGAGATCAGCAGGGCAAAGGGCCATGATCACATAAACAGAAGCTTCCTCTCTTCATCTCTCCATCTCTTGCGCTGCCATTCCCTTTCAAGGTTCCCTGCACTCTCTGTGTCACGTGGGAACTGTAGAGGTGTCAGGGAGATTTCTTTACTGTGTAAAAATAGCCATGATTGCGTATTAATTTCATTGACTGTGTCAGCACACCATAAATGAGAGGTGTGATGTTTGCAGGCTTTCGTATAATTACCGGCAGTCATCCATCATTGGTTGCTGTGTTCTCTCAGTAAACAACCTTGATTAATGCAATCGGATCAATGGAACACAAGCCTCCAGCTAATGGCTGCAGGTTGTTGCCATCAGTCTCTATTCAGGCTGCGTGGTGGCTGCTGCTGCAGTAAGAACTAGAACACAGTTGTATAATTATTATTTCCAATCCCTAATCAAAACAACTTCAGAGAGTGAAGTTGATCATCAGTCTGCAGTGGGCAATGATTACAACATTTCTATCAAGACAATCAGGAAATGAAAGATGAGGCGTGCTTGTTTTCTCTGACTGTGTAAAAGTGGCACAGAGATCAAGATGTCTCTCAGACCACTGCTGAAGATCTTTTTGAAGGGAGTCTGACGAGCTTAAAATAGAAAGAGCATCAGACCCACTGGATAAGTTGACAAGCAAACATTATTCTCTCATTCCTGTTCAAAGCGAACACCTCAACCCCAAGCCTCGAGATAAAGTGAAAATGATTATAAGGCATGTTTCATCTTATTTCTGTTGCATCCTGCACAAAGCCAACATCCCCATTAGGACTGGGAAGCAGCCTTGACTGATGCTGACCACACAGCAAACCCAGTGAGCATTCCTGACATGGTTGCTGAGCTAACGAGTGTGTAAAAGTCCGGTGCTGGCCAGAGGGCTCGAAGACGGCCAACGAGGAACGATCACTGATAGCCGTTGTAATGGCCATAACAACAGTGCCACAGCATGATAGGGTCACAGGCAGTGCAACAGTAGATGTCAACAGAACCAGCCGTGAGTCATATAGCCACACATGGGGGCAAGTCATTGCAAGCCAGCTGTTTGTCATGGTCGCTCAAGCAGTTAGAGTGTTGAGCTTGTTGGGGTCGAGGGTAACTGCCGGATGTGTGGGCAAGTCAAGGGGCAAAGTTTGCTCGGAGGGATTGAATGCGGTAATGAGACTGAGCTAACAGGACAGTTCATATGCAATCCACTCAGTCACATTAAGCTGAGCTGTTATGAAAACCTCTTGTATGTAAAATACTGTGGTTTAGATCTGTGTTAACAATACATTTATGTCTATTAAACCTCACTGTAACCTTGGGAAGTATTGTATTCTAGAACACGGCTGTGCCCTAAATATGCCACATTTCATTTTTTCATCTCCGCGCTGACTCAACTAAACAGGGGAACCTGAGCTACTATGTTAGTCGAGTTCAATAACAGCAGATCCGCTTTTACCACAGCATCATATTCTCTTTTACGAGGTTTGACAGAAGCTGCCATCCTCAAGTATGGGACAAAGTAGTGAATGCTAGTTCGAGCTCTGCGATTCAAATTCCCTGTAAGAGAACATAATTATGAGCAGCTACCACTTTGGGCTTTTGAGGTCACGAGTTCCTACAACGCCACACACACACGCACACACACACTCACAAACATGCAAGCACCCATGAGAAAAAAAGAAATTATAACTGTGGACTGCAGTCCAATTAAAATGGGCTCAAGAAAGATGCACACTCCCTCCGTGTTTCATTCCCAGCTCAGCAGCCCGACTCTGACGAAAGAGGGACAACGCTGATGCTGAGAAGCGGGTGTGAGAGAAAAAGAAAAAAAAAAACACAGACCGTCGGGATGAGGAGGGATAGCAGATGATTGAAACAGATTTTTGATGCAGAGCAGCAAGGGAGGATAAAAAATACAAGCAGAGAGACCAAATGCTGACCTGGGGGAATTGTAATGCCTGGCTTCTTTGTGGATTCATATGGAAAAGGGGTAGGGCAGAAATAGATGTCTCCATAAAATTACTGCTTAGCAAGACTCTGTAATCAAAGTGGGAATATGTGTATGTGCACTGTGAGTGTAGGACGTATTTATGTTCATCATTAGCATTTCACTATCAGGTGATGAACCTCAGGCGACCCCCTGTTGTGCACCCATCTGGGAAACCACATTGTACGTGAACTCACTGCACTGTACACATGCATACAGAAGTATGCACATGAGACAGGTGCATACAGCTCTTAATATATGTAGGGATAATTTAATGACAGGAGGTATCCTATAGAGTGTTTCCCACACATTAATGTATTTGTGGCAGTCTGTCACAATATCAACATTGGCCGCCACATATTGATTTTCATTGTGGACCTGTGCGTCCCGTTCTCACTCGCTCAAGACTGGTCATTGAATAGCAAGATGTTACATTCTTTGAGACAGTGGATGGCCATGTGGTTTTTAGTCTGCCGGTAAAACCAATGAAGAAGAGGAGGTGGACTATTTAATGCAGGTGGCTTGACTATAACTTTCTCTGCGAATAAGATGGCTGGCCTCATCGTCAAGATCAAGTCTCTACAAAGAGCGCTAGGCCTTGAAGCTAGTGTTTGTCGGGGCCAAGTCGTGTAATTACATCGTCATGTGATGCACGAGGGACTTTTTTCTCAAAAGCTAACATTGTGAAAGACATGTCTGTAAAAGGGTAATAAATGACTCACAACCTGCAAAATGACTCGTTTTGCTGTCAGAATTTGAGCAATTCAGTCCAATACAATTTGGAGAGTGTAGAAGAGCCACCAAATTACATTTTGTTCCCATCCAAGTTAGCTTGGAGCTTAACTGGAAGTCAGCTGACTCGGTCGGCATATTGCGCATGCTATATGGCACTCCAGCTAGACAGTCACTGCCACAATTAAAGTCTGATTCTGTGGGAAACACTGCTATAGGACTGTTATTTGTATGTTGAATAACTGCCCTTGGGTTAATAACAATGTTTATCATGTAATTTAAACATGACATGGGGAGCAGGATTGGACCATTGCCATGGTGAACCATCATTCTCGTCAGAATTATAGTAGCATAGAAACTTCTTAAAAGGTTTAAATATCCTATTAAATACAAAAGAGGCATTATTTTATTCATTTTATTAAGCCTTTATTTAATCAGGAAAAGTCTCATTGAGATTAAAATCTCTTTTTCAAGAGAGTCCTGGACAGACAGGCAGTTAAACAGTTAACATTTAAATGTAGAGCAGTAGATTAACTTAACATCCATTTCATGATGTGTTATTATTTAAAATGTGATTTGTACTAGGCTTGTGTCAAAATACACTCCATTCTGAAATTAATTGATCCAAAAGTGAAGGTAGAATAGGTATTCGGACAAGATATTCAAAGTTATTGAAGATGACAAACAGAACACTTAAGCATCTACGGAATAGACAACAACAACAACAGTAGCTGCAATAACTAACAATCAAACAATATTTCTAGATATTTCAATAATATTTGTCGAGTGGTTTCGTTTGAATCTAGCTAGATATCCATAGTAAATACAATACAAACAAAAACAAAGCACAAACACATTGAATTGAGTTCCATGTAAAAAAGGGACTTCAGCTGCAGTATAAGTGTGGGTAGGTGGTAGGTGTTTATAGGAGGTGCACAGGTACTGTAGGCTATGAGCTGAGGCTACATGGCTTTCTTGCATCCTAGTGGGAGGTGTGTGTGTGTGTGTGTGTGTGTGTGTGTGTGTGTGTGTGTGCGTGCGTGCGTGCATGAGTGAGTGAGAGAGAGAGAGAGAGTGCTCTTCCGTTCAACCTTGCTGAGGAGAGCAGCACATGCTGTTAACAATAGAAACATCTCCCACTCACAAACATGCTGTCCTGCTTTCCTGCCGCACAAACAGACCAGCACTCCTAATTAGACCATTGGGGGTCTGAGGGTGTGTGTGTGTGTGTGTGTGTGTGTGTGTGTGTGTGTGTGTGTGTGTGTGTAACAGCCAGATTAAGAGAAACCAAGAAAGAGAGGAACCTATTTTCAAAAAGCTGCTGTTAAAATTTTAATTTAGATCTTAGGTTGTATCACAGGTGGTGACGCGTTGTGGAAAAAGAGCATAATGGGAGAGCAGAGTGTGTGTATGTGTGTGTGCGCGCGCGTGTGTGTTAGAGAAAGTGAAATGGCCAAAAGATAAAGAGAGAACTGCAGCGTCAGCATGCTTGCTTTGCTGGCCAAGAGACTGGCACGTGAACAACACGGGGATAGCTTGATAAAACGTTTGCATATGTGTGATCTGAAAGACAACAACTATGTGAATGTTTGTTTATTACACCTGTATTGTATACAACAATTATAAGAGCAACATTTTATTGAGTTATCCTCTGTTTTTACATATTTTTTATGCTAGTTTAAGTGTGTATATGTATGTGGTGTTCGAGTGTGTGTTGCAGTTTATGTGCCAACTCCATGCCCCCACTCTCCTCTGCCATCTGTGCTCCTGGCATGGCTCCTTAGTGTCGGTAATGAAGAGGAACA
>OMLP01008068.1:21454-40255 GCA_900302685.1 Spondyliosoma cantharus | reverse complement strand
AAAAAAAAAAAAAAAAAAAACACCTCCGTCTCCATCTCCTCCCTACTGCAAGGAGATCACCCAATATCCCCAGCGCGTGTACGACATCTAGTGGTCAACCTGCATATGGGCATTCTCAAAGCATTTTGGAATTTGTGTCATTCCAGTAGCACCACACAAGTGGAGTAATTCGTCACACACTGAAACCACTTCCACGCCTGGTGGTGACTTTTGAAGTTTTCGGATTGCACTCCATTACGTCTGACATAAAGAGTGCTCGAGTGCATTTTAAGTGCAGGGACATGACACACGTACAGTAGAAAGCACGGGACATGGGCAAGTGTGGTTCACATACAAACACATTCGTGCGACTTCACATAAGCACATCCCACAGACAACACTGCCTACATAATTAATTCATCACCACTCTAAGATTTAAACATTTGTAACTTAAAGCCAAATATAACCCTGACCTGTGCCCAAACCTCATCTGTCTGACTACAAACTGATGACAAGCACCAGTGAATCAATACATACTCAGTCTTTACAGTATTCTGTAAATATGCTTTTTTTTAATCAAGGTAGGAAAGCAAATGAAAAAGCACTATTCATGTGTTTGTGATGCTGTCTCCTCAGTTGTTAGTTTGTTGTTGTCGCAACAGATGTATCAAAGTCAATCCCCCATCTTTCTACCCTCATAAAGACGTCTTAAAAACCCAAAAACACAGATATTGTGGCAAACATCAGGTTTTCTCCACTTTTGTCACTTTTGGCTGGCAGCACTTACCTGTGGGCTAGTTGTGCGATTGTCACTGGTCATGATAGAAATAACAGTGTGCTATCATTCTGTCAGCATGGAGCAGAAAAACATTAGCTTGCTCCGAAAACAAGCACGCACCAGGTGGTACCGTCTCTCAGTGGATAAGCAATTAGCTTTCTGGGGGCCAAAACTATAGTTTGTCCTACATAGAAAACAAGCAACACCTGTGCGTCCAGCCGAGTAGAGCCGAGACTCAGCGCCGCATAATAGAAAATAAAACATCCAACAGGGGTGTGTCAAGTTGCCCTTTTCTGAATGCGTTTTTGGAGAAGGTTGACAGGAAAATGAATAGAATGGGTAACAGGCAGGGGAGAGGCAATGAAATAATTTCAAAGCAGTGTGTGGTCATTATGCAAGGGAAACATTAATCAAATCTGCATCACAAGACTAAGACAGAAGATTAAAGTGACAGAACTTATGGAGTGAAGAAAAATACAACATGTGTATTGGAAGTAGGGGTGTGAGAAATAATTAAAAAAAATGGCTAGAGAGATACAAATAAAAGATGGTAACGAGAGAAAAAAAATAAAGAAATAGTGTGCAATTGAAAAAAAGAAATTCAAAAATGCTTATTTGAATGCTTATAAGAAAACATGGAAAAGCAGAAATCTGTGTAATGAGAGAGGTGTCAATCATGAGGTCAGAAGAAAAGCAGAAACGCTTCACCGCACAGACAAATACATTTTAGTCAGAAAAATGGATAGAACCACTTACTGAGGCTACAGTCTATCCTGATACAATCTGGCGGGAGAGAGACGAAATGGTGAGATCAAACAAAAAGAGAAAGGAGAAAGAAAGGGACAGGAAGAAAAAGAGAGAGAAAGAGAGAAAAAAGATAAAAGAGAAAAAAAAAAAACAAACATTTTACATCCTTCAAAGTACATTCTGCAGACAACCAAGCATTGCTCTGGGGCCACCATCCGGGGACAGGCTCTGAGTCAGGATCACCCTTTTCTTCCATCAGTCCCATCAACTATCCCTCCTTCCACCCGATAATCCCAAAGCACAGCAGAAGACAAGACTTAAACTGTGGGGTCTATACAGCTGGAGAAAATAATGGTGAAACTTTCCTCATTATGGTATTTACCTATACAAAGTTCTCCTTGTTGCTATATGAATACAAAATAAAAACTTGTGTGACTGAAAATGCAAATTGTGTACTTGGAAATACAAGGTTCTATCTGTGTGGAATTCTGAAATACAGGGCATCAAAGATTTAACATACCATCTGGCAAACCTTTTTGCTATTCTAATCTTTTTTCAATATTTTATGTCAAAAGTTTTTTTGTTTTTTTCCCCCCCTTGTTTGTAAATCATAATAGCACTGAATAAAGCATGTAATACTTCAAACATCATATATTTATGACTAACTTCATTAAACAAATCAGACAGAGCCTCAAAATTTCAACTGCACATA
The DNA here is from genome assembly GCA_900302685.1 of Spondyliosoma cantharus. Lineage (NCBI taxonomy): Eukaryota > Metazoa > Chordata > Actinopteri > Spariformes > Sparidae > Spondyliosoma > Spondyliosoma cantharus. The sequence goes on along the minus strand of OMLP01008068.1, from coordinate 38,039 downwards.
ATGTTTTGGGCCAGAATAAAATGGCCTAAATAACTTCAGATTTTTTTTCTTTGTTTTTTCTTTAGTAGGACCAGCATAACAACAGCATTAAGACAGTGAAGCTATTATGCACACACTGTGTACACATACCATTTTCCCTGCAGCTGCTGTGCACTCATTAGAGCAAATGAAATGTCTTGTACCTTTAACTTTGGGCCTCTTTCTGGCAATTTGAGATGCACTTGCCTTCTGCAGCACTTTGAGCACGAGAAACCCAACAGTGTAAATGACAAGAAAGGGTGATCTGCACATCCCAGCCACCTCAAGCCTGGTGCACACAAACCACAGGAAATAAGACCCTTCTGTTTACTATTTGCTACAAGCGGTGCAGCAAAAAAGTGTTATTTTACAAGCTGTGTTGGCAGAATAGTGGAGTGTTAGTTGACGTGTGTTGTCCTTCCACTGGAAGACTGAGGCAGAGCATCAGTACACATCCATTCTGGTTAAGTGTCCTAGAGCAAGAAACTGAATTCTGCTCAGTAGCTTACCCTGACCTTTGGTCAACCTCCAAAGTAAAGTTAGTAAACAGACTTCCTTTTCAAGGATCATTAAAGTATTAAATCATTACAGAATCTGATATCCTAAAATAGGTCATTGCTTTTTTCCTCCATCTAGTGGTAAGAAACTGTGTGTGCATGTGGCAGTGCGGTTGGGTTGTGTTCTCGAGCTGTCAACCGCTACAGAATAGTGGACACAAACAGCCAGGGACCAGCGTCACTCCGTAGAGAGATTGGGGTGATAAAAAACAGCCCCATTAAAAATGTATTTCTGGGCCACATGTTTTGTTGAACAGTGATGTTTTCTGAAATGAGTGAATTTGGTGCAGAAGCCACATTAGTGCAATATTTTCAAAAAACAATGTAAGAGTTGTCCCTACAGCATGTGAATATATATTCTATTTATAATAAATCACTAGAATATTTACATGTTGCATATTGGGCAGGTTATCATCATTATCTATTGCAAACTGTTAGAATTAAATCTGTCTAATGATATCCTCTTCTAATGATTAATTAGTGGATTTTAATAATTTCATCAAAGATTAAAGCCTTAAAAAAGATGTTAAGGATTCCTTGCTGATTGTGGGCTTATTAATTCCTTTGCAAAACAACTGAAAATACAAAGATGTTGTGTCAATCAACTGTGTGACTGTTTCGATTGTTGTTTAATCCCCATTGAAAACTCAGAAATGGTACTGTTTTTTTTTTATTCATTTGAGGACTTTGGCGCATAGTGGGTGGTTGAGGGACAGGTCAAGCTGTGGACCTGTGGCCGGTAGGTACAAATGTGAGTGCAACCTCGGAGAGCTACAGCTGTGAGCCGGTCACTCTGACTGTTTGATCCATGGGCCGCAGACATACAGGCCATTGAAGGGATGAAAAGTTCCATCTTCTGAGTCGTGGCCAGGTGGGGTGTTCATGAGTGACAGAAAAAGAGAGAAGGAGGAGGAGAAAGAAAAGAAAGAGAACTAGGAACAGAGAGTGGAGTGGCCACCTTTGTTTATCCCGACGCCCCCCCTTCCTGTCTCTATGGTGGCTTAAACTCCCAAATTCCAGGGTGCACCTCTGTCACGCTCCTCCAGGTTCACTGCTCAGGGTAGACTTAGAGCATCCTGAGCTGGAAGGTCATACCCATCTTCCCCAGAGCGCTAATATTCACTGCAATTAAATTTTAATAAGTCAAAAAGTCTGCGTTCCTACAGCCAGCTATTTGAGATAATGCATTTACCCATTCCATTAAACCATCCATCTTACAAACCCTACTCTCCAATTCTGCTGATAGTCTCCCCACTATTATTGCCTTTAAGACCTCTTTACACCCTCATCTTCTTGGAACTCATCCCCTAACTACTTATGATGTGGATTCCTGTTTCCCCTTAGCACTGCCTCTGGGTAGAAGTAGAGCCAACTCGCCCCCTCAGCTAACTCCACAAAAAAGGTAATAGAGCAGAACTGTGAGGAGGAGCAACACAGAAGCAAAGCCACCTTGAAGCTTACAGAGACAGGATAGTGGGTTTAAGGCTCAGGGTCAGGCCGGGGATCCCGTTAGAGATGGAGCTTTTAAACGGGGGGGAGGCGCAATGGAACTTCACTGGGAACAAAAAGTAGATGTATGCAGAGGGGACGGCGTGGGGACCAGCGGTAGAAGAATATGGAACAGAATTGACTGCAGGGTGGCTCGCCACAGAGGCAGAAATAACTGTGTACTGGGGATACAGATATCATTTTTACTTTGGTCCTCTATTCCTGCAGCAAGCACTTTATCAGTTTGTGAGGAAGAAGTTTCTATATTTGTCCCTCAGTTTCTTCAAATAAATGGCTTTCAAGCACTCTTGGTAACCTAATTTAAACCCTTGGACATTGCATATGATTGCATGTCAAATTACTGTACTTGTACTTTACTTAACATATTAAATGAAATAAAGTTTGCTGTCATGCAAAATAAAATTCAGGGACAAACTTAGAAGCTTTTTCCCCACCCAACTATCTGACAATGGGAAAAAAAATAATGCTGTGAATCTCGAAATGTCAAACCATCCTTCTATGTTCAGCAGTACACAATGCTAAAATACAGAGTGAAGACAGGGAGATAAGGGATGGGAAGGGAAAGGTTAGCAGGGACATCCACAATGAATCACAGCGGGTTACCAAGGTTCACGGTGAGCTTGATGCGGCCTCCGTCCAGCTCCAGTCGCAGGGTGTCCGCTGACTCTTTGGAGGTGGTGGCCATGAGCAGGCCATATGCCCGCTGTGACATGAAGCGCAGCGCCACGTCCTCGGCCTCCGTGTGCATAGTGACCGGCATGATGATCTTCAGGTACATGCTGCCGTCATAACTCAGCACCGTTGCCTCTGGACAGGGGTGAGGGAGAGGACAGGCGTGGGTGACACATTACAGGAGAGGATGCTCATAGAGGTAATGACTCAGATGAATCCAGAAATATAAGCACAGGATAGGTCAGCTCTGTATCAACCGCCTCTGTCAAATTTAATGTCAGTTCAAATGCAATTGAAACAAAATTAAATTAGCTTACATTTTACATACTTATACATGCATTTGTCTCATTATATAGGTTTGGCTATATACCTTGGTATTACATGAGATACATTTTTCTTTCTCTGTTTTTGTCTTTTAAGCTTTTCAGTTGTAACCAGAACAAAGAAAAATCCCTCTATTTGTCAAAATGGGATGTATTTGGGTGACATATTCGCAAGATGAGATCAAAGGAAGATTCAGTAAGAATGATGAACAAAGCCATAGGTGTCTGTAAACCGAACACTCATCACAATGATGAAACAATGATGTCAATCACTGCTGCACTTCTTAGGCATGTTCAAGTATTGGAAAGTTTGATTTCAGCATGTGGTCTACATCCCTGGGCCTTTGTCTCTTCTTGTGTTTATCTTATCGCTCCTTTATGGTGTTCACCATGTTGGTGTGTAAATGAATTTAATTGTCCTCATCTGTGTCAGGCTTATATTTGGCAGCATGCAGAATTATATGCCCAGGACTCCCTTTTTCTATTTTCAATCAGATGACAAATCTACCACCCAAAGCATAAAATCAAAACAGTCATTATAAGGGGAGAAATGAAAGAAGCAGAAATACTGAGAATGAATCCCATATCAGACTCTTCTCAAGCTTAGAAAATGTCAACAACATAAGTGCAGCTGGTACCTGTGACGTCCTACTTCACATTAGGCAGAGCAGTAGTTATTCTCTCTAGAATCAGCCGTGCCATAAATAGACTGCTGTGTGGAGTGACAGCTCCTTGAGTACTGCTCTTATTTTGCAGTGTAGGTTGATGTGTGTCACCATAGGCTAACTTCTGCCAGTGCCACAGGGTATTTAAAATGTTGAGGTTTTATACGGTGCATTAAATAAATTGGTGCAGTGATCTATATAAAAATGCACAATTCAAATGCAAACATGTTTGACCAACACACCTCGCCTTCTTTAACATGAACTCCACTTAAATAGAAATGTGATACAAACCCGGTGCAGCATCATTCTAGTCAAAAACACAAAAATGCTCATTACCATTGTAATGGCAGATCAAAATCATCAATTATTTTACTGTTTTATGGCTTGCAGGCACCAATCTTATGGGTTTTCTTTCTCTCTTCCATAGCAATGATTGTACTTACACAATTAATCCATGCACTCAGTCTACCGCCACAGAGATGGCTGGATTTTAGAAAAGTGCCTGGATTGACTTCCCTGCAGTCACGCAAAGTTCCACTAGATGGCAAAAGAGCATTATTGAAACCATACCTGTCATCTGGGCACCCAAAGACAAAACTGTGAAAATATCCCCCTTCAAAATAGAGACATTTCATCCTCTACCTCCACTGTCCTGATTTGAATCCAATCCCTCCTTCCCTCATTACCCTCCTTGTCGCTCAAAATCCCATACTGGCATGGCTCACTCACCTAACAGACGTCCAAAGACAAACCATGAAGTGAGGTGCCTCCAGCTAATTGGAATGAATCAGACGTTCGGGGTGCTATTTGACTAGCTCACCTCCCCTCACTGTGGCATATATGCCACCTGGGTTTGTGTGACTGGCACAGATGGCGGCAGTAGGCCTGGATGCTCTGCCACACTGCCGCTCCTCTCAGTGCATCAGCCTCGATTTCCCCCCCACAGCTGGCAGGCCCCTAATGCCGCCCAGCCTTCGGTGGCGTTCGGTTCACACATGGATCCCTGTGGGCCTCTTACTCCTACTATACAGCAGCTGCTTGGTTGTATGAAGGCAGCACGCCGTCAAATGCTCATTTTACACTTCCTTTCTCCCATACAACATTAATGATTTAGCAGCTTTTTATTGTTTCATATACTGTTCATAAACGCTGTAATATATGATGGCTCAATTATGATGGGCTATTTTTGCTTCATTGCGAGGTCATCGAGGTCATTCGTGTGTCTTGTTCGAGATGATACGTTGGCATTTATTTTGTAAAGTGTAGTTTCCTTTAGGCATTCCCTTCAATATAACCCTACTCACCTATCTCACAATTGGTCCCCAGGAATCCGGTGCCGGTGCAATCACATATGTAACGGTTCCAACCCTCTTTGCACAGACCAGCATTGCCACAGGGGGTGCTGCTACACCGCTTCTGCAGTTCACGGGTGCAGAAACTGCTCACACCAAGCGCACTCTGGATCTCGGCCAGGCGGCGGACATCGCGGCTCTTGCCATCGATGAAGAGGTCGCGGACGCAGCCCACATAGCCGTAGTTAAGCAGTGCCGTCCAAACCTCTGGTGGCAGGATGAGGTTCGTCTTCAACTCGGGCAGGCCACCCAGGTACATATCGCTGTCCAGATCCAGGATTTCACTGCCCTCTGGGGAGCTGAAGGGCATGCTGCGGCTGTTGACTGAGATTGATCCTAATGACACAAACGCAAACAAGAACACATGTTAACTATTCAATATTTAAATGAAAAAAAAACGTTGTGATGTGTTGGCAAATGGATACAAAGATCTACCATAGCTGGTTAGTTTGTATCTGAGGATACACCTTGTATTTAGTACATGATTGACAGTATGTTTTAATGACTCAAAGACACAATTGATTGAATAAGTGTTTTTTGTTAATGGGTGGGAGGTCAAATGGCTGAATGAGTGGGCATGTGAGTGAATGGTTGGTTGGGAGGAGCGGTGAGTGGATAATTTAAGGACACAGAACATTGACAAAGGGACATACAGGAGACAGGGAGCATAGATGAGAGCAGAGTGTGCGTGCGTGTGCGCTTATGTGTGTAATGTGTCTGTAATAGGTTAAATGGAGAAGAAGGGAAGCAGAATGCAGCAGGGAGTGGGTGAAACAAAAGGCCCCCTCTCTTTCAGTGATTAACGACTCCGTCTTAATTTTCTATTAAAAGCCAATTACAGCAGGAGCAGCAGTGAGATCACGTGCACACACACACACACACACACACACACACACACAGACTTCCTCATTATAAGACGCCATTAGGGAGAGATATAATGTCCAAGGTGCTCACCCACCTACAGACCATTCATCAGACACCACACACTCAAGCATGCAGATGCTACTGTTTGTGCCCACATACAGGCTGAGACATTGGAACACAACAAACAGGTATGGAAATGAAACCTACATTCACAAATAACAGTAGATGCATCATTAATAGTATGAGTAACCATTTCTGAGCTTGTGTTTTGACCGGCTTGCATGACAATGAAGAGCTAGAGGATCTTAGATTTTGTCAAAGCCAATCCAGCCCCCTATTCTGTGACTGACAAATCTGTGACAGCATCTGAGTCCTCCAGATACAGTGAACCAATCTGCTGCCTACAGAATCTACAGAATAGATTAAAAATATGTTCCTTTTTAGTCCATGTGTGGTTTTGTAAAATACTTTGACACAAGCAACATATATCTAGCCTTGTGAAAGGCAATTGTAAAGCAAATAATAAATACAGTCAATGCTTGTCAGTCAAGACAAAATTGATATTTTTGTTTTGAACACAGAACTGTCAGAATACAATATGACTGTGGATTGGACAGATGGTTAAGTCCTCATTAATTATGATACCACCAAATGGCTACATTTTTTTTCTAACTTACCTGTTTTACTCAATCCTACAGAATTTCATAATTTACTGAAATGCTGCCAATTATGAAGGTGTTGATTTTTTCACAGGTGGATGGGAAATAAATATTGACATGAATCTGCCTCTTGATGTGAAACTGGATGATGAATGTGAATGAGGTCGTCAATCAAAAACATTGCAATAAACAGTCAAATTAGAGATGGGCTGTCACCCCTCACCTTTCCTCCCTTCCCTCTGGAAATCCACGTGGCACCATTCCCCGTCATTGACCTTCTTGTTGCTGGCCTTCAGCTTTGTTTTTCCAGAGCCCATATCAATCAGCAGGTACAAGTACCCGTCCAGCAGCTCCATGGCAAAGTAATCAGTCTTCAGCTCCCTACCGGGCTTCTGCTCTTTGGGGCCCTGAGGACGGCCGTGGCTGAACAGCAGGAGGCCGCTGGGCTCTGTGGTGCGGAAGTCAAAGGAGATAGATCCGGTCTTCTTGGTGTTCCACTTGGGCAGGGAGATGTAGGACTCAGGGGTCTCAAAGGTGACTGGGTCCAGAGCTGCCACGTCCTCGCAGCGGAATACCAGGTCACCATTAAGGGTTATTTTAGGGTCACGCTCGATGGCTAGCCGTGACAGCTCCAGCTTAAAGTCGTTGTTCTTGTACACCACCTTGAAAAGCATGGAGGACGGCAATTGGTTATAAGGTTACAATTCAGTATAGAACAGATATTGCATCTCTGATTGGATTCATATTTCAAAGTGGACTTTCCTATAACCTAAAAACAAAATGCAGCTGCAATAGAGGACATTCTGTCCATAATCATAGGAGCACGCAGATGCACCCTAATTGCCCAAATTAATTTAATGTGTCAGTTATCGTGGCTGCTGGGAAATCTTGTCAGCATGTGGAAATGATGAATCAGAACTTGGATGAAATACGTTCCTTTCTCCTGAACAGCAGTGCAAAACCAACACTGACACAACATACACCGACTGCTTTCCATTTCCAACCCACAATCCCTGAGTAACAAATTTAGGTCAGGTGAGTTCTCAGTCTACTGATGTTCCTCTATCCTTCACTCCTTTCATTGACTGTGCTCATGACTGCAAGTGTTTGGGGTTGTGTGGGTGCACGACATGCTCAGTGCAGAAAGTTAGGATCACCAATGTACGAACTCTTAACTCCTGGTCAAATCCATTAAGTGCACAAACTATTTGTAGGGCAAAAAACGTAGCTCTGAAATGTCATGTGCACGATAAATGGGGAAAAAATCAAAAGGCTCCAGGGGACATTCAGACTGAGGAAGAAGTAAATGTTGCCTGCAGCCTTAATGCAAATGTTTTCGGCAGCCTTTGATGAAATACGGTTCTATTGTTTCAGCTCAAAGTGTGTGTCTGTGCCTCACTGTGAGCATTCATAATGGATTAACTGCTAAAGGCAAAGTAAATTACCCTTGTCTTTCATAATTTTAGTCCTCTTTTATTTGTTGAACACTCTGTAGACCGCATTTTGAGATGTCATCCTCAAGGTAATAGTGAGCCGCAGCTGAGGTCTCTGTTTTTGTTTGTGTGTGTTTTCCCTCCTGATTGTAGCACTCTTCATGCTCTCTCACACACCCACACATACTGGTTGACAGGAAATGTAGAGAAAAAAAAAAATGCCATCCCCACGTTACTATCTTTGTTTTCTGCTGCTGTCACAGCTATGAGGTTAAAGAAATGGTCCTGTTCCTGAGTAGTGTACGGGCCCAGGTTTGATCCTAACAACAGATGTGTTCAATTGTCACTGAGTAAAAACACAGGAGAGCTACCCCCTACCATTGTGTTTAGAACACGACAAATGCAGATAACCAATAATGTGCAACCCTTTTGGTAAACAAGGAAAGTCAACTTACAGAGATTTGAAATGTATTTGAGATAACAGTTCCCAAAAGCTCTCTTTTTTTAAACAGGATTTAGTTTGAAGAGAGAAATAAGGCACACTTTACAGTACATCTGGATCAACCGCCAGCTATGATTTTTTTCCTCCATTGTTCTTATTAAAGAATGCATACCTAGTTTGATTATGCCTATAAACTTATGTCTACCCAAAGTACAACATAGAAGAATAAATACCAGATTACCAGTCTGTGTAGTAGGCACCATTTGGTATTGTTTGCACTGGCCTGTTTTTTTCATATTTGAAGCACCGAAAAGGCTTGTCTTGTGCGATGCAGCTCACTGTATTGGTTTTTTGACTATCTAATTTCACCAGACTGCTGCTGTCATTCCTCATTGTCTTTCACGGTATCTCTTTCAAACGCCCTCCAATCTACCTATTTTTTTCCCCTCACATTTAAGCACACGCTCTCTCCCTTTTCCTCTCTCTCACGCTTCCTCTCTCTCACTCTCTCTGTCAAACACCACACCTACACACAGGCACAGCATGAACCGTATGAACACAGATAAGCTGGGTTATTCCTGAACTTAAGCCTCCTTTGGTTATCTCCCATATTGGCCACGCTGCTACATGTACTGTACACCTCATAATGTCGTCATTAGCAGAGATTAGTCCTGGTAATTAACTATGATAACGCTGAAAACTGGCAGTTAATAAGGTGTGAGCTCGCTTGGCTTAAGGTGTTAGAAGGTAGGTGAAAGAGAGAAAAGGCAGTAGGAAGAGGGAGAAGATTTATTTTTATTTTATTTATTTCAAGGTGTTTATTTTCACGTGCCCATGCTGATCTGTCTACAAAAATGCAACCTTAGAATGATTTTTTTTTGTTTTTCCTTTTCTTGAAGAGGCGCAAATACTAGCGTCTATATCTGGGTGTTTCGTTTTCGTCAGAGCTGATTAACACCAGAGACGGACAAAGAAATAAATAAAAAAAAAATCTGCTTGAATAATACTAGGGTCAGTGGCAACAGTTTTCCATTATATTTGATGTGGTATTATTTTTATAAGTAGATGAATCCTAATGTCATCTTTGAACGCTTGGCATTTCATTGGCAGTGAAAATGTAAACATATATACTGATGCTCACAAGTGGATGAGCCATTTCGGTTTTGAAAACTGTGTGGGCTCTTGTCTAGCATTATCTGCACTCATTGGTACAAACCTAAAATGTCAACTGGGAGCAAAAAAGATGACTAAATGTAAAAGACACATTGCTGATTTAAGAACACGGCCTGCTAGCAGGGCTTTAGACTTGACATCGTCTGTAATGCAAGACAGTGAACAAATCGTATTTACATTAAGACCAGCCATAACATTTCTCTGATTTTGTCACCAATGTGCTCAAACTAGTTGAGTAGGAAGAGATGGGGAGTCACAAGCACAATAACAGATTATCACAAGAGCTCTCAATATGTCATCGATGTCAAGATTTCTAATGTCTGAGGGATTTTTGTGCAGTCAAAAATGTATCACCATGAGAGCAGGCAGCCAGAATTAGCTTGTAAGCTCAGCTGTGATTGGCTGTTTTTAGTATGCGATCTTCATCTATTTTCTGTACAGTAACTCAAATATATTAGGTGCTACATGTCAAACATGTTTGTTATTACTGGGCCAGTTCAGATCAACTGGGAAACTTTAGTGTTTTAACACCACCATGTCTGGTTGAAATTTAAGAGCTTTGTATTAGGTTTGATCCGAGCAGCTGTCCTCGTTTGTTTTAGTGTGAGTGTGCCTGAATTTGCAGTGCTGTTTTGTGTGCTCAATTCAACAAGGGGAAGACATGAAAATGCTGTTTTAGCCAGTCATTAAATATGTGACAAGCTACCATTACACAGTCACTTTAGTCCTCCAGTGTGTTTAGCGCAACAAAAAAAGAGGAATAGCCAGGGGCTAGAAAAAGCAGAGCTCAAAAGAAAATGGTACAATACAGGGGAGATGTGTTTATCAGTAAGCGAGGCAGGGGAAGAAGACAAAGGTAAGAGTCGGTAGGAGCAACGCAGAGGAGCACCAAAGTATGTGAGGCATGTGGGGCCTCATGCTGACAGGTGTATCGAATAATCAGTGCCTCTGTAAAAGGCAAAGGACCCAGACAATCTGTGCACAGTCAGGGGCAGGTTCTGTGTTCATGTGTTGACTTAACATCTAGACCATATGCCTTTCTTTCAATATCGCTAAACCCTTGAGGCTGTCTGGCTTTATACAGGCATTTGTAATATGTCCCATTCAGCATTGGGTGAGCAGGTCTTGACAGGTCATCTAATGAGCCAAGTCGCCCACTGTAGAAAAGCTCACTGGCTTTGTCCACGGATAAAAAGACCACTCGTTTTTTAAAAAACTTTGAAATCCTGTCAAGAGTTAATGATGTCTGGCAACACAGTCTTTGTCCCCTCTTTATATTTGATGACCATTTCTGACTTCTGACTTCAGCGACCTTTCTAAACTCAGAACGCACATGGCCTTGATATGGATTTTGAGCTTTCTCACTGAGTGAATGTAGGGCCGAAGTCTTCTTCGGTGTTGACTCAGTTGATTTGTTTTGACATGCAGAAACTGCAAATCTTCAATACTGCAGGTCAGCAGTACAAAACTAACCATTATTACCTGATGCACCATAGGTTTTCAATGTTCGATGAAGCCAAATGCAACAAAATATAGGCTTCTTTTGCACAAGTGCCATATTTGATTCATAGATAATTGTTCCTTTGACTTGTTAGATATTCAACAAAATTGTATACATCTATCGACTTCAGTAACATACACTTACAGTTTGTTTTGTACCTTCAGCATTTGTATACAATGAATTGTTTGGCATTGCCTTGGTGATAAGGGGGAACTGGAAAGGGCATAGGGCAGGCTTTACAGCTGAACCCTTCCAACTACAAAGTCTCAAATGAATTGTGACTTGTAGGCGGGGTGTGAGGGGGGGATGGACAACTTCAGGAGATTTTATCGCACAGCTAAGGTGAGACCAAGAGGAAAGTGCAGGTGAGGAGTTCAAGCATCAGTATGAAGTTACGAGGGCAGGAAAGGAGAGAGTGAAAGAGTTGGGGCAAGGAGGTGAGAGCATTCATCCAGTGCATGGAATCAGTCGAAGAAATCAATTTTTAATTTGGCCGTCAGGATGGCAAAGCTGGCGTGCCAACAGTGCTACCATGGACTTAATTACACAAAACTGCCCCTGAGAAAGGGGAAGATGAGGGAGAGAAGTGAGTAGAGAGGTGGGGAAGAGTGAGGAAGACAGGCAGGAGGGGAGAGGGGGAGGGAGAAGTGTGAAATGGGCGCTAGCAAGGTCACTGTCTGGGAGAGAGAGACGAAGAGGAGGAGGTTGTGGTGGAGAGACAGATGGTGACGTGCTGAGGAGAGGGATCTGTGGAAACAAGACTGGGGGCTGAGGAGCAAAGACACCCGATTTCACACCTCACCACTCTGACTGGGAACCTAGAAAACACACACATACATCACACAGTGTACGATCATAGCATGTGGGTGACTTTGAACACATACGCACGTGTGCACGCACGCACGCACGCACACACACGCACACACACGCACACACACAAAGCATATCAAAACTTCATATGGCTTCAGTGCCTCTTTTGGTGCCTTTTTACTCTTCTTCTGCTGTGCTCGTCCTTTGGATTTGTGCTGCCTGGAGGGTACTGGCCAAGCGTATCAAAGGCGTTTGACCACGGTGGCGGCATGAAAGCCTCGCCCCAGACCATAACACCACTGATAATCCGAGCTGTGCCACTGAACTAGCACAGGATGAAACACACCGCTGTCCAGCCCCCCAACCACTTACTTTCCTCTTTTATTTCCAGCTACTACTGCTCTACCTGGCACTCTCAGTTGCTCTCATTGCTGGTTTACCTTTCTGGCTGAGTTCAGCTGATGTAGTCATTAGAGCTTGACTGCAGCTCAAGTTGAACCCATAAGACTCAAAAACCAAAAAAAAAACAAAACATTGAGCTTCAGCTTCTAGTAGGCTCAAGTCTGGATGAAACACTCTATCTTTCTGACCTGCAAACACACCACCAAACTAGAGGGTCTGGTATCGAGTTTTTAATTAATTACTTTGAGTAAAAAGGTCTCCAAGTAGAGCAATGGACACACACTTGCTATACTAACATAAAACGAGTATGATAACTCTACATAGGCAGGAGATTTAAAAGAGGAACATATTTTTCTGCAGTCCTAATCTCAGAGCCATACTGTACATAGACTGTTCCCCTTGGCCGCACGTACCTGCCTCCTGTTGTCAGGAAACAGCTTCCGTTTATTTGAGGAAAACAAGATTTTAAGATTTCTGTACTTCAACCACACAGCGTTTTGAAACATGTTTTGCAGTGCTGACCCAAACCTGAGCGGCCAAATGAAAAAAATGCAGCCCTCGGCAGAAGGTCAAACATGAAAGCTGGATGTCGGAGGTTGGCTATAACACCACTTCTCTCGCAGATATGTCTGGAGCGTCAACCCTTCCGATCTCAACCATATCTCACCTTTACCTCAAAACGTTCACTTTTTCATTCACTTTCCTCCTCTTACTTTTCTCTGTACTGGGCAATGCTTTGGATTATGTACCTGGCAAATGCTACTCCATTATTCCTATAAACATTTTAACTTTTTACTGTAATACTATGCACAATGAACTTTGCCATGTTAATTCCTCTTTTTCAAAGTCTATCCGACAGTCCAACCAACCATCTGCTCTGATGTCACTTTTACAGCTCTTTGCTCACGTCTTTTCACGTTCACCTTTATTTGTTGCTGTTAGCTCTCGCCATTGTCTGTTATTCTACCGTTCACACCCCCCTACCCTTCCCTGTGCTCGTCTGTATGTTGACTGTAAATCCAGCCTTGTCTTGATGAGAGAGAGGATAGTTAAACGCCTTGGGAAGTTTAAGACCCACTGGGGATCCTTCTGATAGCAACCCAAATAATGAAAATGTAATTCTGCAGGCATAATTAAGTTAGAGATAGGGCGATTACTGTGCAATCCATTAAAAGTGATGGCAGAAGTAATTACTTATTCAATCAGCGTGGTTTTATGAGGAAATGCGATGGCACCATGTTGCGTCGCCTCTATACAAGTCATTGCATTTACAAGGGCATAATACTTTAAGCTGTGATTGGTCCTCTTGACAGCTTGTTAAACTGTGAATTAAAGCCCTGGTGTTCTTTTTTTTTGACAAAGTTGAGGAAATAAAGTTTTTACAAGGCAACTGTCCTCCAAATATCAATCAATAACTGCGTGTGGTGTATTTGCATGGCTGTGTGTATAAATCTAAATCCGTCCAATTGTGATTTTCTACCATCTCGCTGTGGTGTGCGCAATTCCCGTGGATTTGTATGTTTCTGTGGCATGGTGAGGAGGAGAGGTGGGAAGCAGGGAGGAAATAAACACTTAGAATACATACAGGATATCATATGTCTGACACCTCCTACACTCAAATATGGGCGTTATATCTGCACAGACTGATGATTCTCAAGTGAGAACACTGAACACAAATGTGTCAAACACGCTGTTTGTCTATTCTGCAATATATTGACGTGTATATGATTTCTTCAGTTTGCTAATTTATTTAGAATTTTTCAAAAAAGATCGTACCACTGGTGTTTTCAAACTGTTTATCTGATCTGAACAAGTGATCAGTGAATAAAATGGTGTGCAATAGTGTGGTGTGCGATGGTTTGGGTGACTGAACATGATATTTTAAATTGATCAAAAGCTACAGGCTGGTCTGGGCAGGAATCCTTTCCTCTGCAGTGTTACTGGAAAAATGTGTGAAGACTGTGACAATCTTAAATACAACTAGAAAGCAATCATTTCCATACAAACTCTGTAGTGACAATGGTTTCATGCAGTGTCCTCAAGCCCATGTAATAAAATCCTTTATACAATGACATGTTTCACAAAGTGGTGGACCCCCTCGCATCCCAGCTCATGAACAACTGGGCCTTTCAAGGATGTCCCCTTCGTACCCAATCAAAAAGGATTATCAAATTTTCTTTTACAGAGTCCCAACTTTTTTTTCAAGAGTGTGAGCTAGGTTGAATGTTTGATCAGCTACATACAGTACAGTATCTTATTCACAAACAACACAGAGCCACTCACATCTTTAAGGCAGCCCATGAAGTTGTTGCTGACTGGTGATCCAGGTAGGTCGGCAGTGTTTGGGCTCCCTCCTATGTAGAAGAAGTCATCAGAGCCCAGCATGGTGTAATCCTCCTGGGTGTATCCAGTGGTGGTCAATATACCATCCACTGAAATGGTCACCTGGCATAGGCATGGCCCAAAAGAGACAGAAGAAAAGAAGGCAGAGAGAGACAGAGAGAGAATAGAGAAGGGAAGATAGATATAGAGGGTGATGAGAGTAGGGAGAAATTAGAATGAGGAGGAAAAACAAGGAAGAAAGTGGATTAAACACCAATGATGGTTGGGGCTGTCCCCTATGTGGCTTCGCTTGGTTGGTTGCTTTTGGTGCCAGTCAGACTGGGGGCTTTCACTCTAGAGTGCAGTTGCTAAACACTGGTAGACTTAAATTTAGTTGATTAATGGCACATGCTTTAATTGTAACCCGCACCGTGTGCCTGGGTACCAGAAAACCTTACAGGTACACTTTTTTTAAAATAGCATGTAGATTTCCCTGTGATTGGCATAGCTATTCTGCAGCATTTCTTTGCTGAGCCAGTTCTTACTCAAGGAACTTCCAGTAAAAAAAAAATCCTCTTTCAATACTCAATTTGCCTCAAGTCTTGTATTTTGTGAAAGGTTACACATTTGGTGCTGCACGTTTGATCGCTAACAGAGCAGAAAGCGCTGAGTGGAATCAAACACACAGCCTCAAGCTGATGATACGAGATACAAGTCTTAATATCCCTAAAAAATATTTAAAAGAAACAGATGCATAAAGGGTATGTTTCTGAGGCTCCTCCAGGCTTTTTTTCCTGTGAGATAGCTGTCTGTTTTGTGTTGTTTCTTAAAGCTCAGATCATATTTTGATGTTTTCTGATATCAAGTCTCAGCACCCTCATATTACTGGAACACAAAATGAGTTTAAACCTAAATTATGACAGAATATGTGGAGAGTATTATTACTGTTTGATGCAACACAAGACAAGTTGAGGAGAAGTGCTTTAAGCAAACTCTACATAGATCAGTTTAACTGGAGAGTGATACTCCATTGAAATTGAGCGGTTCTAAAATAAGGATAAGATTTCCCTCCACTGAGTTTATTAACCCATACAAAAGCATGTCTTTTTATATCATACTCATTACAAAACAGCAAATAACAGAGCTTGTTTAGGATGTGCATAAGTTAAATTTGGCTAATTGTCTGATACTGTGGCTGAATATTATATCAGTGCCACAGCTATGCTGCTGTGTAAACCTCTTGCCAAATAATGTTGTTTGATTTGGGAGAAATTGTTGCAGTTAGTGACCAATTTATTGTCTAATTATACTAATAGAGCAGGCCTGGGTGAAAGCGAACCACTCTCTGATTCAACATCTGCTATTCTGCATAAATGTACACAGCTTAAATACAGCACTGCAGGGAACCGTGTACACAACCATCTGTTTTTCATTACCTTTGCACACTCGAAAGTGATGCTAGCACAAACTACCACATTTTATCTGAGGACCAACTAAACATCAGGTAAATTGCAATGAGATTTTTGCATATGGCAGTGATTCATTTTGCTTGTTGAATCTACTACCTCAAGGAATGTTAACAGCAGTTCTGATAAGCATTAGTTTGCAACCATATATATAAAAAAAACATATACATGTGTTTTCTAAGTTTGCTTCCAAATTATGCACAAAAGAAGCACATCTATAAAGCATAAATAAAAACAACGACTATTAAAAGATTCAAAGAAGGACCACGACCGTGGCAGCAACAATTCTTAAGCTGAGAGATGAAAAGAAATCTTAGCAACTGCACTGAACAGATCAGTCGCCCCAGCTGAGTGCTCATCTTCGCTTTTTCTTTACTGTTTTTCCGATTCTTTTTTTTTTTTTTTTTTTTTTTGTCT
>OMLP01008068.1:2096-21434 GCA_900302685.1 Spondyliosoma cantharus | reverse complement strand
TTCTTTTTTTTTTTTTTTTTTTTTTTTTTCCGATTCTTTTTTTTTTTTTTTTTTTTTGCCGTACTTCCCTTCTTAACAGGGCAACTCATTTTTATGTCTGCTGTTGCTACTTGGTTGAGAAAGAGCTCGTATTGATCTAGCATGAAGAATCTGCAGTGGAAAGCGCCGGTGTGTTGGGGTCATCTTGAACATCTCAGATGGGGCTTTCAGCAGGGCAACTTCATCTATTCCAAAGTGATGACAGACGTTCCTTACGGGTGGCTAAGGAGGAGAAACAAGGGGGCTGGAAGTCTCACAACTTCACAAACTTTAGAAAACACTCCTACGCACCTTGGCCAAAACCATCTACACGAGGCATGACCTATTCTCGAAATAAGGACATAGCATGGACGTCAAAATGTAAAGATATGGTCTGTAAAGTTTTTAAAATTAAAATAGAGAATAGAAAACACCTAAATCTTCGATGACCAAGCTAGGCTCTTTGAATTTTGGTGAATATTGTATGGACTGTAGTTGATGGTACATATTCAGGGCAGGATATGATCACAAGAGACTAGCATTGACTAGCTGCCAGACACCTATGAAGTTTCCATCTAAAGAGGCACAGTTAGACCTTTGCAAAATATGTGTTCCGACTTTCTTCTCTCCATCATCCCAGATTTCACCAACTGGGTTTGTCAGGGGCAACCATATTATATTCATGGATTCATTGTGTGATTAGAAGTTGGACCTCAACAGTAATTAAAGACAAAGATGATAAGACAAAGATATAAAATCGGCACATGCATTATTAGACGTTTTTTTTTCTCTCTGGTGAGCAAGTCTTTGCTTCAAGCAGACTGTACATTCACCCCACTGAACAACATTACAGACACTTGCATCACTTGCCGAGAGGGAAAGGGTGCTGATATTACAGGTTGATATGTGAAAATACCCAGGGGCGCCTGGCCTGGCTGCCATACAATTTGGAGGAAATCCAAAAGCATTCTGATCTCAAAATGTCTTGGATTTTGGCTGCTTGTTCTTTCGGAGAACCCAAAAAGTAATAAACATAATAATAATAATAATAATAATAATTTCAGCAGTGAGAAATAATTTGCAAATGTGGATATTTACTTCACCTTGTCACCGAGATGAGGCTGGTGGTACTGAACAACCAAGCCAAGTAAAAACAATCTAGATATTCTGGATCTCTCTGAGTGCTCATCTTTGAGGTCCCAACTAGTAAACATGACTGAGACATAGTAGCAGCAACAGCAGGCCACTGAAACAGTAAAGTTAGTGTGTGCAGCCAGAAGCCAGTGAAAGCATCATGACTCTGCAGTATATAACAGAGTAAGGTTACATTGCTCTCTCCTTTGCTCTGTCTCTGTCATGTGCTGCAGGTGTATGTGTTTGTTTGACCAAGGGCAGGGAATTAATATACGCACACACACAGCGCAGAGAGGCAAACAGCAGAGAGGATGAGGTGTGCACTTTCGCTGAATTAACACAAAATCCTGCCCTGCAGCTCTTCCTGCAGGGTTATGTTGAGGACTCAACGTGTTTATTTTTGTATCTAACCATACTGAAAAGAAATGATAAAGTAAGTTTTTGTTTCTCTGATTCACTGCTTTGTTCTCGCTAATGCTGCTGCCGCTCTTATTCACTCCATAGCTCGCTTTGACTGCTGCTCTCCGTCCAGTTGAGCAGGGGAATAGGGTATTTGAATGGTTTGTCTTCAAGCAGTATCTGACAAATCCTGCACAGAGTGCCTTTAAGGAACCTGAGCAGATGCTGCAATGTGGTCTGAAAAGAAATCTCAGCGATGTGTGATCACAGTTTCCTTATTGAAACATAGCCTAGTGTGATAATCGAACAACACCTGACAAATACAAAAATATAACAGGCTAATTAACACATTCCTAGCATTCTGTTTCTTAATAACTGTTCTTTTTCCATGGAGAGCTCCCTTCTATTTGATGAATTAAAAATATTGACAAAATATATTTCAACAATACAACATATATAACACACAGATATTAATATATTAGAGACAGACTGTTCACATGTCTAGATGTCTGTCCCGTTGTGAGGAAATGAGTTGTATCGCGGTGGTCAGCCTTTATCTTTTTTTTTTTTTTGTTTTTTTCCTCATAATCCACTAACTACCTACAGAGTAGCAAAGCTTTTCTGGAAGAGAGTTTCACCTGTCTTGTATGGTGAACTACAATTGTTCTTTGCATGAATTTAACGTGTTACTGACTCATTGACTGTATCTGGTTCCATGACTGGAGGCTGATGGCAAATGAATGCTCTGTGAAGTCGATCTGCCTTTCAGGAAGTAAACTAGGGTCAACATGGTTGTAATTGTGCTGGGAATTATACACTGTCCAGTATCAATATATGAAATCTCTATACTATTTACACACATTACGATTGCTATGCAATTGACGGATAGTGGGAATGCTTTTTTTGGCATCACAGTTTTAATTTAACCTAAAAACTCATGACTGAATAACATTTGCAGCTTCTCTGATTTGGATATTCCACTTGGCCATATCGCGATTTTTATAATATTTCAAATAATGTCAAACGACAGGACTAACCAGATCATGTATACAGTACAATTGTGTTTTATTTCAGTGGAATGAAATTGTTTATCACGTGTGCACGCAATTTCCAACACAATGGGGACCATCACAGCCCATCCACTGCCTTTACTGTTTTCAAGGAGTCCGGTAGCAACTTATGTGCAGACTGGAGTAGAATTTGAAAAAAGAAATGAGCAACAGTGAGCAAAAGGTAACAAACATATAGAAGCCCCTACTTCCATAAAGGAGTGGATCAAAACAAACCCAGGTGGTATTGAGGGGCTGGGGAGAAGTATCAAAGCAAGTCTTGAGGCTTACGGTAGCCATTTCTCCAATGTGAAAGGGAAAGAAAAAGAGGAATTTTACACTTTATAGTATTTGAAGCTCTCCCATCAGACCTTCAATGAAAACAATGGAAAATAGCTTTGTGCAAGTTCCTCACTCTCACGGTGCACACATTCGCTATTCAGGGGAGCAGATCATGCTCTGACTTCAATTCCCAAAGGCAATCCAAATTTGGAGCAACCAACCTTCCCTTTCACTGGGAGTCTGAGAGAGGTTCTTTGTCAGCTATTTCTGACATGTACAGCACGATCTGTCTCAGTACAGATACCTATCAGGACCTCATATTTAACACCATAATTTGTGCAGAGAGAAGGCGACAAGCTTACCTTGAAAGTGTCCACTTACCCTCGTCGGCACTAAATGTGTTTACCATCAGAGACATTTCGCAGGGAGGTACAATGTGTTACATTTTGGAGTAAGATTGTTACACTGACTCCTCATTAGCTCAGGTCAAAGCCAAAGAGCAGACATGGAAGGATGTTTGAGAGAGAAAGGGAAAAAAGGGACTCCCGTCCAGCGGTGGACATTGATAGATGTCTGGCAGCTTGTTAATGTGTATAAGTTGGGCATAATTTATTGTGGCAGGGGGATCTGTGTTTCAACACTAAACTGACGTTTGGGAAGCTAAAGTGTGAATCTTTGAACTAAGCCTCTAGGTTAGTAAAGACATAAGGGAGGATTGGGAAGCTTGGGGCGAGTGCTGTTTTGGCAACAGTTGTCAAGGGGATGGGGAAGAGAAAGTGGGGTGGGGAGTTATTTTGCTGTGTGCCGAGAAGAGTTAAAAAGGGTTGGAGGGTGAACAAAATCGGTTAGTACTTTTGTAAGTAAGGGAAAGTCAGACACAAAAATGGTTGTTAGTACAGTTACAACAAAGGTTTGATTCAAACAGTAGATTAGTAACCATGTTTTAGTAAATTTAGTCCAAAGTCAAAGTGAGTAGGTGAGGATTCTTTAAAAGTCCTCTGCAATTTGATTGCTCAAACCAGGTCCAGATTTGGACTGAATGTGTTATTTCATGTGACAAGGGTTTGTTTTGGTTAAGAGGAAACAAAATGAACCCATCCAAGCTAACAGGGTGACACACAAGCCATGCACTTCAATGAAAAGATGACAGGAAGAATGGAGATGAGGGGGTGGGGGGGATTCCATTAGACACAACACAAACAGACCACCTATCAAACAAAACAAATAAACCATCTGGCAAGATGCAGCAAAATGGGGAAGTAGTTGGGATATACACTTAATTGCAGGGCACCACAACACCACACAAATGGGAAAAGGAAGGGGGCTTTCGGTATTAATGTTTTCATTTGGACAGGGATGCAACAGAAAAAAAACATCAAGACACGTGTACAACAGACTGACACGCGCTGGGCTAGAGCAGCATTAACACCCTTCGAGTATGCCGATGTGAAGGTGTTCTAGCCAACAGAAACATGCAAACAGGATGCGGGAATACAATTACTGGGTACTGTAACTTTGGGGGATGGATGGATGTGGGACAGGATGTGAACAACATCATCAATCACGGATGAAATCAACGGAAATGAGAGGGTTTTTTAAAGAATAGGGAAAATTGAGAGAGGACACCTCCGTCTTGGTGAATAGAGCCATTAGTATTACAATGGTAGGATACACTGTTTCATCCCTGCCCTCCCTTGCTTTTTGGACACAAGAAATCCTGTACTCAGTCATGATTGCAAGTTCTCATCGGGCCATCGCTGGAATTTCACCACAGTATTTATGATATGAGTTTAAAATTGCTTCATCACTTTGTCAAATTTGATCCAAGGCTGAGTGAGTCATGGCTAGATACAGTGGCTTTTCTACATGCTCACAACAATTTCTCTCCAACTCATGTGTTATGATGGATTGGGCAAAGTTATTCCTTGGGGCATCGATTCTCTATTCACCAAGAAAAATGGAAACCTGTCTCTCCTCCATACTTTTTCCCCCTTTTGTTGTTTCGGTAAGATATGATGTGAGGTCATTATTCATTTTAGTAAGTTAATTATTGAAGTTAACTGATAGAAGTAAAATAAATAAACAAAAATAAAATAAAATTGAATAAAAAAAGAAGGCAAGAGAGTGTGGCTAACATGTTTTATGGCCATATAGATTAGATTAGGACAATTGATATATGTATGTATATATGTTAGCCATGATATATACATAAACATATATACTCAATGCAATCTGTATATATATAAAAAAAAAACAAAAAAAACAAAAAAAAAGAAATTGGGAAGGGGGTCAAGTCTCTTCATGCAAGGGGTGAGGGCAGTAAAGTATAAGAAATATAAGTTAGTGTTAGTGTTAATGAGGAGTCGATCGCATACAGTTCAGATTTTCCCAGGCAGTTCACTTTATGGTCTGTATCAATGGGCAGAGAGCTTCATTTATTGATTAGAACATCCAGTGAAAGCAAGTAAGACTGATTACAACTAAGAATCTATCAGTGTAACATTACAGTACTATAGTTAATTCAGCGTGATGACAATGTTTTAGAATAATAAACCTACAACAGCGTTAGGGTCTTAATATTTTAGACATTAATGTCCAGTTATTTCGGCAAACTTCCCCCAGTCCGCTGCTTATAAGTGCAATAGCCATTTTATTTTCAGTAATGAGCTTTCATCAGCACTCTCTGTTTGAGTTCTGCACCCGAGTTCAGGGGACTACTGCCACATTAAAGCACTTTATCAAGTGTATACATGTGTGCAAGAGAGTGTGTTCAGGTGCAGGTCTGGAGGCAGCTCCATCTTGCTCATAAATCAGCCTAAGGCTACTAATGGGATCAAGCCCTCATTTGAGGCCTACTTTACAGTGATGGCTGCGGCCACTAAATCAAGAGTTGTAAATACTCTTCATGACTCCATAAACCACGGGATGGCAAGCCTAGATAACAGGTCACTCCACATCAGGCTGAACAGTTCCAACTGAGGCAACAGAGAATGTTGGTCTCCCAAGTGCCATTCCTCTCATGTTGTTAAAAACTTTCCTGATTAATGATCAAAATATATATATATTTTTGTTTACTTCCTCTCACTGGAGTCGCCATAATAGGCTAATTATCTGCCTGGGAACTCTGCTGTGTACGCTCACTTCGTAAGGTTCTTTGAAGAAAAAATCAGGAGGAAACAGGGAAAAAAAAGTAAAGGTAAACCTTAATACTTTGCTGTTACTCAATTGAAAAAATACCTTGCATTATGATTCTTTATTTCTTCATACGGATAGTGTTTTGAAGTAAAAATATATAACCAAATAAAAAGGGGACAAAATAAACAGCAGAAAAAAATAAAAATAAAATACAATCTTAAAATCTAAATTTCTGATTTTTTTCTGGAACTTTTTAGGCAGACCTCTTTGATGAAAACATACTTTCTTTTCAGGAAGGGGAGAACTGGATGGCAATAAAAAGCAATAACATATATATATATATAGAGAGAGGGCTAAAAGAAAAACAGAGAGGTGGAGTTTTTCAGCTACCTTGGAATTGATGGCGGATTGTACTTTCAGTAAAGCAAACAGAATAGAAAGAGGTAACGGAAAACCCAGGGCAAACCAAAGTATAAGACAATTAGAATGATATCTACCATATAATGCAGTTTGTTTACCATAGCGTGTCCAATGCCTGCGTGCTTCAGGAGAAAACAGGGGAAGGAAAAAGAAAAAAAAATAATGACAAACCTTAAACTCAAGAAAACACACCTTAAACCCAAAAAGTGGGAAAGAAAAAAAAAAATAGAAATCGCCTTTTGCAAAACCAGCTTCTCCTTTTAACAGCAAAAGCAAAAATCGTATGCAATAGTAAAATATTATTTAAAAGCATATGTATTTTTCCTATTGTTTCTATAGAAAAAAAATCCAAATAAAGAAATAAAGAAAGCAACTGTGTAACTATCTTGTTTTAAAAGGGTAGTCTAACAAATAAAAACATAAACAAAACTAAAGGAATAAGGATAACAATACATTTGTTAGTATGTACGTCGCAAGTTAAGTAGAGAAAACAACAGATGGTTCACATTCCGTGAATGACACAGTGTTAGTCGTTGAAATTATAAAAGGTAAGGGTAAAGAAAAATTCACTAATGAAAAGAATCAAATTGGAAGAATTCTGAAGCTTGTTGTTAGTAAAAGAGACAAGAGTTAGCAAATCAACTTCCACAGAGGGGGTTTGGGTCGTTTTGATGGGAATGTTTGTTTAAAGCGGGAGAGGGAGTGAGGCAAAGTACATCAGTATAAGTATTTACTCTGAGAGGCTAATCTGGTCACTGGGCTTGGCTGGCAGTTGGGTCTACTCCATTTTAAAATGGCGTTCTTTGGTACTGGTCGTGGCCAATCATGTTTTGATGACTCGAAAAGGTGCAATTCACTAAGAAAAGGTTCTCCAAGTTGTTATTAATGAGCTGACTGTAATATATGAAAGAGACAACCAAAGAAAATATCATTGCATTGTAAAAATTGACAGTAATGGTAAAAACCGCAGTGCATTTCCAGTGTAAAACATAGTGGTGTGAAATAATCAGTGGCATTTAAGAAAAACAGAATCCATGAAGCATATTCTTGAGCATGACAGAACAAGATAGAGAGAGGGCAGAAAGATGAGCATAAGATATTCATTGAGAGTTCTAGTATCGGCAGCATCCTGAAAAAAAGAGAGATGTCCATTTAGTCATTTAAGTCATTTCAACAATAAAGAACAATGCTTGCAGTCCCTGCAAAGAGAAAAAAAAAAACATGCAAACTAGGACATGAAATGGAGATAAATCAGCCAATCAATAAGGAATCATGTCACACATCTTCCGCCAGTTACCTGAATGTCAAATAATATCTTTTTGAAACACCACGTCATGTCAAGGCTAAACAGTTTGGATACAAACAATTGCCAAGAATCTATGGTGCATTTCATAGTAGACATAGCAGACCATTGGCATACTGTGTTCTCAGTTTGTGCCTCTCATACATGCTTTACTAGTAGGTAGGATATTAGGATTTCTAGTAGATTTTGCTTTTTGCAGGTCTAAAATCTTTGGATCTATACAAATCATGAAGGGGCCATATTTTTTATTTAAAATTGCAGCTTTTACTTAAAAGGAGACAGGTTTGCAGCTATGTATCTAATCAAAAGATCTGTACTTTTTGGAGCATTTGGCTTATATTCCATCTTGCGCATTTGCTGTGTATGTGGCATAGTGCAGTGAGAGGGTATAAGATCTATCACTGAGATCTACCCTAACATTTCACTCAGGCTGGAGCGGACATCTAAAGGACATGGGTGGTTACTGTGGGTGACCATATTTGGCACCAGAAAAAAATATATGGTTAACCTAGGGGGTCTTACTAGTTGGGAATAGGGTCCTTCCAGATTGAATTAATCACTTGGGCTGTTAAGACAGAACAGATTTTACATGGTTAGAATTTTGACTACAAATTCACAACATAACTTGAATTGAAACTGCCACCTTGATCCACGGTCCACATTTGGTTCAAACGTCGTGCAAGTAACTCTCTATGTCTGCCGGTGTAGTATGTTCAGTAGATACAGTTCTGTAGGTGTGTTTTTTTTGTGTGGGATGGATTACTGTGTTGGTGCCATCTATGTGGGAGTTGAGGGGCACCCATAAACAAAAGTCCTCCTAGTGGGGCTAACTGGCCGATTTAAAGCTTCATGTCCACCCACACTTTTTTTCCAGAGTCATGGTAAAGTGCTCTCACCTGTCACCCACTTTGTCTAATGAATCCTCCTAATCCATTAACAAGGTAAATACAATCGAATGGTGGGTGTGATTTTGCATATCCACACCATACTGTACCATAAATCTGAGGTTACAAAATAACAACTATAACATCAAAAGCGAATGTGACAGGAGGATATGACACCAGGGAACCTGAAAATGATTAATTAAGTTAAACAAATGCACCCTTACAAAGGTGACTATGACTGTGGGCTTTTCAAAATTTGCCGAAAGATGGACTGCGATACAGCAGAGGAAAGAAACGAGAGCTCACTGAGTGCAACATTTGGAATTCTGTAAGTTTAAGATCCCTGACAGGCATTTGATGTCTGGATGTTGAACTTATCTCTCCATCAGTTCTTTGACAGAACAGCCCTGGGATGGTTGCGAAAAATTAATCCCTCAAAAATTGCTGATGATCTTTGAAATGACACGATTATGTGACTGCAGGACGCAAAAGGATGGGTGATGGAAAAATGAAAAGAAGAGATTATATTTGAACTCGTGTCTGCATAATCTTGTATAATGAAAGAACATCAGTGTGTCAGTCACAGTACACAGATCTGTGAGAAAACTGTACAGGCATTAAGGGAAAAAGAGAAGGTGTATTTAGATTTTCCTGAGCAGGTTCTATAAAGTTTGTAGTATAATACATGCATGTTTCCAATGTTACACTGTTACAGTTGTTCTTTGTTACTTTGACTTGAATTTGACCGTTTGATTTGTTCATCTTATTGCAGTGTCTTAAAGTGTAAATGCTGTATGAACTGTAAATGAACTGTATTATGATTTCTTGTTTCAAGTTTATCAGCACCGTAATTACCCAACAATTCCATGAAAGAAAGTCCACACAGGGAGTTAGACTGCACTCGTGATTTGAAGAGTAGGAAGTAGACAGAGCTAAATGAATAAACTGCCAGATACGACAGAGGAGTGGTGGACTGAGCCTCTGTGCCGAGTGATGTGGAAAAGTAGAAGTGCTGAAGATCTAGAGGCATAGCTATTATACAAGTCAGACTTTTTTTTACTGCAGGCTCGAGAACTTTAAGTACTACTGAACTGGTGCGCCATTGTCAAGATCGATCGTGCAGAAAATTAAAGTTTTGTTCTGTATTTGTTATCAAATGGTAGACAGAAGTGTCTGGTAACTAGATGGTTTAAAGGGTTTCCGTCATGATTTCCCAATTTTGTTCTGCTCCGACGTGTTCAAGAAGGAAGTGTGCGCAGGTCTAATGCAGGATAGGTATACTGTAGGTAAAATGGCATGACATCTGCCAAAATAGCAAACCATCTCATATGAATCCCTCCTAGTCTTTTTCAGAAAGCATCCCAGAATTTCCAATAGTTTAGGATAGGGAAAACATAATAATGGGCTGATAGCAACTGAGAGTAGCAGAAGATGAATATGGGGAGGGTCTTTGGAGATAAACAAGTCTAGTACAGAAGAGAGAGTAGTATTGCAAAAATATAAAACCCTTTTCCACTCATCATGCTTGTTTCAACGTTGCCTTAAACGGAACATGCCTGGAGCTCCTGCTGTGACGGCTCATCACCCTCTCTGTAATTGACCCATGTGGGAAAACAGAGGCTGTGAATGTTGATGTTTGCAGATGAAGGATGAAGCTTGCGGTCATGTAAACAACCACAGGCCCTGACAAACAACTTTGTGTTGCATCTGTCTCAAAGGGCCCCTTGGGTTAAGAAATCATCATGTATTAAATATTGGGGTATGGGTTGGAAAGAGGAGAAATAAGCAATCACAACTGTGTTCCGCAGTTGTGTTTTCCACAGACAGACATAACAATTGACATGTCATTTGTAAGCCTTTGCCTAAGACCTGTAAGATGCAAGCCAGCTGGCCAAGATGTAAAATGAGCTGTAAATTGAGATGTAAAAAAAAATCAAGCTGATGATCTGTAACATAGCCGTCACAGTGGACATGACTGAACTGTGGCCACCAGCACATAAGCTGAATAAATATTTAATGACAAAGCTGTGAAAATGATCAATGGACAGTGCAGCAGAGCCAAGATCCCCAGACCAGATAGATTTATCATTGCAAGTGAGAAAATTCCAAGACTGAAGACCATTCTCTGACAAATTTCCAATTTGAACCTTTAGAAATAAGTGATAAAACCGATATGGTGGAATAATAAAAAGGCGGTGGGGTGTGGGCAAACAGGTAATACGTCTCATCAGTTAAAATGCCCAAATTGACGATTAAAGAAACAAGAAAATTCTGTGGGAGGTATAAAAATGTAAGTATAAGCTCAATTTTTGATGGTTGTATGCATGAGAGCATACAGTGCCTAGCTAGGTCTTTTGTGCGTGTGAGGTGTATCAGATGTTCCCCGGTAAAAGAGACAATCTGTGGGTGACCGTGTCAGATGGACAGCGGGGCTCCGGTTCACAATAGCTCTTTCAGGTACATTTGGTTCCGCGTTCATTCCAATCACCCGGCATTCACTCTGGTCCCACTCTTTTCTAAATCTGGCTCCAAGTAATGGAAGCTGGCAGACAGGCTTCAGGTGCAAATACAAAATGTCACTGCAATTATGGTGGGAAGAAGTCTGCAAACAAACAGTGTGTGAGAGAGTGTGCGTCTGTATAGGTGTGGAAGTGCATGAAAATTACAGTAGAACATATTGTGCAGTGCAGATGATCGTAATTTACGCTCCTTTTTTGTTGTGCTTCCATCTCTTTTTTTCATCTCTGACTGACTGACACCCTCCTTGCACAACAGCCCCTACTTCCCTGTAGCTTTTAATCAGGAAGATGGCAAGTTCAATGTCAACCAACCAAGTGTGACTCTTGAGACTATTACAGGTTCAGGTAAAAATTGTTAATAAACTGAGCTGCAGCAAATCATTTTTAATACCGATCAGCTTCTTTTTATGATGTACCCTGCATTCTCGGGTTGATTTTATTGTACTTTCTCAGTACAAAATCTGACATTGCATGGAGCTAATTTGCAGATGCTTTTATCCCCCCACAGTGCACTTAGCCTGGCTTTGCTCATTGCTTGAATATCTATGTAATTAGTGACTGTGCTACTTAACTTAAAACTTGGAACTTACTCAGAAGGGGGGGGGGATACACTCAGTCTTTTCTATGGACAGATCCAACTAAACTAGCCATTGAAATGTGGGAATAAATACCACACAGTGACAAGAGTGTGTGAGAAATAACTCCTACTTGCCTTAACACCCAACTGGTATAAAGGAGCTCCCTGGGATTGTCGAGAGTGATTTTGGGAAATTATAGGAAATTACTGAAGTCACACATTATTACTTAGATATCATCAAGAATAGCTCTATGTGAGAGTGTACATGTTGGGAATCACATTATGTGGACATTACCCCGCCAGCTCCTTGGCACATAGTCTGCGTAATGTGCGATTGAACCTCAAAACAATGAGCAAACGGGCCTGAGGATGATGTTGATGACATGGAGTGCAGCTGCTTCGTACTCTTTCCTGCTCCTCTGTTTTTCCAGTATGTTGATATCGTGGGATATCCCAACATTTTCAAAATTCCTATGAGAATAAATTCTTCATCACTTACTTGTTCTTCGTCTCACTTGCGTTTTATTACTTCTCTCTACCTGTTTGAATGTGCTAATGTCGCAGAGATTTGTTATCTGATTATAGGTCTACGAGACAGAGGGATGAATAAACATGAACGTGCTGGAGCAGGTACTGGAAAATGAGGCTGATGAGTGAGTGAGTGTGAGAATGCAGGCGGATATGCTAATGCAGTGGAAATGTGATGCAAATGAGCCTTTTTTCCCCTCAAATGCACAGACCCTCTCGGTGCTGGTATCAAACAGCCCGGGCACTTTTCTAGCATGAGCATAGTTTGGCCAATGTACAGGCAGAGGCTGTGGTGTGGTTCTCTGGGCAAAAAACATATTTAACATGTCCTAAATGTGTATCTATTTACACAACATCTGTAGCCACCACCTTCCTTCAGCACGGCTGGAGCACATTAGGAATACTTAAAATGTTATTGGCAGTAAACTGGAAAAGGATTAGAGGGGTGTTAGCATGCCATTATCCTCAAATAAATCCGTCTGCCTTGAATAGCAGTTCCTCTAAACTCTTTGATTTGGCCCCTTATTGAGAAAGCAACATTTGGATGGTAGGAGTTTCTTCAGAGTAAGATAGCTTGAGTAACCGGTTAATCATTAAGTCAATGTGTTACTTTTGATCAGTTTAACCCAATTACATTTTCTTTTGTTGCACTTGTCCATGTGTGCACATTAGCTAAAGGCACCAAGGCAGGTGTATGCTTAAATGCTGCCTCCCAGTAAATCGTAATTTTTCATACTTTTATCAATAATGGCACAGTGTTGAACTGGAGGACTGAGTGGTACGGAAAGGGTTAATTCAATTACTGGGGTACTGCAGCCAGGGACGATTCACTACCCAACAGCATAGCAGACACCGTTGCTAAGTGACAAGTTGCTAGCAAGAACGGACGAGAGAGACAGAGTTGGAATGAGAGAGAAGGGGAGGGGATGAGGAGCGCAGGAAGAACTGATTGGCTCCCTCTTAGGAATTCTGGCTGCTTCTTGGAGGATGGCTGGATGAGAGGGAGGAAGCGGATGGAGGGTAATTGCAGCAGATTATGGAAAAGGGAAGGAAGGGAGTATCCAGGGATCTAGTATTGATTGAAGGCAGAGGGGTTGATGTTCTCATGATGTCTTCTCATATGAAATAAATTGTTTCGAGATTGTTTCCCCAACACACTCTTTTATATATGACATGATTTTAAAATGTGGTTACGATGATAAAACACATCAGTGCATGAATAACGGATCGAGGGCTCAAATGTATACAGTAAATCTGTAAATTCCCCATTTTCAAAAGGAATAACGGCTGTAGAAGGTAACACTGCATGTTCAAGATCTTAAAAAATCGAATAAAGGACAATGATGAACCATTCAGTTATGGCAGCAACTGAGCCACGATAGCGTTTTGATTTAAATAAAAAAAAAAAAAAAAAAAAAAAAAAAAAAAAACATGCTAGCACTTATTTCTATTATGCAAGGGAGACATGTATGGAGGCTGGAAGATGTCCAGAATCTGATGGTGAGTTTGTGTGCTCAACTGAATACCCATGTTTGCCTGATTGTTTTTTATCTGATGTTGTATGGATGCTGTGTGTATTGTTATGATCCATTATTGACTTTGAGGGTGTGCGCCAACCTCAGCTGTATGTCTGTTTATAGATTCTTACTACCTACTTACTAAGCAAATTAAAGAAATCTAGATTGTAATACCTGCTGTGTCGTTGAGCAACAGATCACAATTCTCAACGTAACAATTGCTGGACTCGATCCTGGGCACATCAAAGCTCGCCCTCTCCAGCTGAACTCTAGGCAGGCAATTGAATCTCAGGGCTGCGCATTAAGCTCTAAGAGAACATGAAAAAATCTGTTTGATCCAATCACTAATCCAATGGCTGAATCCAAGGTCCAATTATATGGAAAAGAGGTGTACATGGGCTGGGGAGCTGAGAGAACATCACGGCAGACAAGACAAGGGCAGATGATACTGTAGGTGAGACTTACAAGGGAAGAAACGGTGACAGTGATCCAAAACGGAACAATAGGATAGCAAAAAAATACATATTGAGTTCAAAGGTCTCTCTCTAGACATTGGATAAGCCACTGGCCCACTTCTATGACACACTAGATGTTGAATCTTTTGGTTGTAAAGTCACATTGGGGAATTAGAAGAAAGCCTGCTTTTGTTCTTCTTCTCGTAGTAGAGAACAAACTGCTTTCTCTCTCCAAGTGCTCCCCTCATCCTCCCACTGCTCAGATATTCCTTTCGTCTCATGCAGCTGCACTACACTTCATTTACCACAATAGAGATATCGTGCACACAATGATTCCCTCACTCTCTCTGCTTCCCAAGAACAAACAAAAAAATACAGACATACAAGCCCACACTTCCTTCCCACTGCCAGTGTGTCTCATGTTTCCTTTGACTGCCTGCACTGTCCTTTGGGACGCAAGGGCCTGTTAAGCTTACAGTCAGGACGTTTTGATGTGAGGCCAGTGTGATTGTTCCAGTGATCGTCAACAAGGAAAGTTAGCCCTCCAAGAATACATTAGTCTATAAATGACCGTTTGTATGTGTTTCTATCTTTCCAGGAAATTGAAAGCATGGTTTCAAGCTTTTTTTTGCCAGGCACTACATTCATATAATTTCAACAAACCATGACTATAAATAAAAACGCTGACAATAGCCTAGAGGTGAGTTAATGGGTCCGAAAAACAAACCACAAAAGCTACATCAAAGTCGACCACAGCTCAGTGTGGTGTACGTCACCCTGCCATGCATGGCAATGATATTTGAAACCTAAATCTAATATTTAAAGCAAATATTTAACCCACCAAACAGTCATCAAGAGGCCCAGAGAGAGTCAGCCATACCTGATCTTCACTTGCTCTACTGCTTGTCTGCCGCATGCACATACTGATTGACTGATGTTGAGTTACTGTGGTGAACGTAATGGGTTCTAACAAAATAACACAGGTGCCAGTGGTTTTAGTTTCTGCCCAAGGTATTCTCAATGCAATTGCGACAGATTGCTCCGATTGTCAATGCTAAAAGTTACCCCTGATAGGGAACACGGCATTGTGTGGATTAGTCCATGTGCCGGCAGGGCTTCTGGAAAAAAAAAAGTGGGATTCAAAAAGATCAGAGAATCAATTTTGAGCATAAAGTACAGTAGAGAATGAGCAGTTTTTATTCAAACTATGCATGCTGAATGCACTATGAGGAGAGCCTTAACCCTTAGATTCATGCTGACAACAGTGTCATTGCACACTTAATATTTGACCTATTTTCACAATGTGTTTTGCTTTTATGCAGTGTATCAGATGCATCTATCATCCCCGAAGACAGCCTGACATGAGGGTTTCCATCTTTGTCTTTGCCCTTCCTATTTCTGCAGAGTGTGTAGACATGTGTGTGATCCCAAAGGAGGGAAAGGGCAAGGATGGTCACTGGCGCTGAAGTCTACAAGATGTCCATGATGGTAGATCATCACGTCAGTGAGAGAGGGAGAGGAGGTGATCCCTCGCCACATACACGAACCAATGTTTGCATTGAATGAGTAGAACGGGTGAGTATGTGTCCGTATTGTGCGGAGAAACTTGAGAGAGGTCAA
This sequence comes from Spondyliosoma cantharus, assembly GCA_900302685.1. Classification (NCBI taxonomy): domain Eukaryota; kingdom Metazoa; phylum Chordata; class Actinopteri; order Spariformes; family Sparidae; genus Spondyliosoma; species Spondyliosoma cantharus. The sequence continues at coordinate 5,594 of OMLP01008068.1, read as the reverse complement.
GGCAAGTGTCCTTGCCTGCCTATCAACTGTTCGCCACAGGGATTAGCTAAACTCAAACAAACACCATCATCCACATACACAATTGCAGTACTACGTGATGCCACCAAGGGGAGCTCTGAATCTGTGCTCATTTGTTAGGCATGTAGCATACCCATTTCTCCCCCATTCCTCCCCTTTCTCTCCCCTCTCTTGGCGGAGAGTCCCTATCACCTCACCTAATTCTGTCTGCTTCATTTTATTCCGCACAAAGCTGACAAATTCATAGGTTTTGTGGAGAAAGGCGGCAAATATACACATACAGAGGGAGAGAGAGAGAGAGCGAGAGACCAGCTTGTGAGAGCTCACAGGCTTTGCTTATTTTGGAGCTTAGTGATGCAGCAATAGATATGCATGACGTTGCAAGAGCCATTAAGAACAACAGACACAGAGTGGATGAGACTTTGGAGGCCATTGGGACTGTACGATAACCTCATCTGGAATCCAGTGCTTGTCTTGTAGACTGCAGGCTATTTCTAACACAAGGTATCATGTTAGCCCCATGGGAAGATTAATAGAAAGGAATGGTGTGCTTGTTCGGGTGCACCGTCTACATTTTTCAGTTGCATTTAACAGTATTCGTAGCGTCTCAACCACACCAAGTGTTGTAGGAGGGACAAGGAGTGGATGTTGATGGACCACTGCCTGCAGTTCTTGTTTGTCCATTGTCAATATGCATGCCAACACATAATGAGAACAAGATACTTCTTTAATAGAAGAGGGGAAGAAAACTAGTGATTATTTTGTGTTGGAAGATTCTCACAAAAAACTAAAATTAAAAAAAGAATCTATGAGGGGCATAAATGTTTAGGTTTATACACATATTAGTCTTTGTAGGTTTCATTACAGTTTAGGTGGATGACATGTTTAACTTTTGGACTTGGGACACAGTAAGTACTGTGCATTCATCCCTTAATTAATTCATCATTTTCCAAATGTTTGTATTTGGAAACTACACTGCGTACAGGATGGTAACAATATAGTAAATTTATATCAAGCATATTATCCTTGAGTGTTTCTCATGCATGTGGTCATATGAGAGCAACTGCGCATGTGTGAATATTTAATTCCTCTGACATGCGCAGGACTGTGTAAAAGCATTGGTGTTTTACGACACCTCGAAGCATGCAAGTGCTCAATGATCTGAAGGGTATCAGTCTGGAGTAAACACAGGGTCAGAGGTGGTCAATGCCATCGATACCTCTTTCCTCCCACCCCTCAGTGGGGATGGTCCAGTGTAAATCTAGAGAGCTCTTTAACACTTAGTCCACCTGTTATGTCAATTAGAATGATCCACTGGGGATTCAAGCTGTTATGTAAGTTAATGGAGGTTGTCTGGGCAGTCTGATGTGGGTGGTTAGTTCTGGTTCAAGGCACAGACAGAGAACAGGCATTCAATATCTTCTTGGCAAACTTAAGTTTTCATACAAGGAGATTTTGAGGGATTAAAGCTATCTTAACCAAAGCAGCTTACACGGCAGAAGGAAACTCTAAAATATAATACAACACTTTATTTTCTTAATTCTGGTAGACAGCAAAATATGTTTTTTTTTATTTTTTTTTTTTTTTTATAAAAAATATCAAGAATAAAGAATTAGAAATGCTTGCTTGTTTAAATGAAATGTGTTCATATGCCAATTTTGAATCAAAAGATTAAACTTTGGATATAAGGTAAGAATACTTCGAGAGTTCCTCACGGTCATCTTGACAAGACACATTATACATGTATTATTGTGTTTAAAACCTCATTCAATAATGTTGTGTAAGGATAATTTATTATTGCTCCCAGCAGAATCCTTGCAGATTGTTTTGATGTACATTGCCAGTAGTGACATACAGGCACATAGATGATAGAGGGAGAGAGCCACAGGTTGATAATAGTGTCTCAGTTCAACGTGCGCGCATGTACATAGATGTGTGACTTATTTGCCCTGATGATCATAGTGCAGTTGGGGGTAGGTGGATTGGCTCACACTGTAAATCTTTAAAACTGTGTTGGCTTCCCAAACTCATTAAGCTAGTCTCACTCTGCTGATCAGACATGGCTCTACTGCATAACATATTTGACCCCAACTGTGCATGTTTGTGTGTGTTTGTGATAGGCTGTGTCTGAATTTCTTTGTGTGCCGGTGAGAGTTATCATTTATCCTAGAGGGAGTGCAGCATATGCTAAGAAAATATCAGCTCCAGAAATCTTGGACTTTTTCCATGTCCAAGTTACCACACAGAAAATATATAATAACATTATTGCAATATGACAGAAATTGCAGGGTCTGGTTGGCATGGAAATGTCTCCTGATAATTTAACAGCACTTAGTTCACATTAAGAATCACTTTGCTCTCGGGTTTCCTTTTTTTGCGTGGGTAGGAATTTCTTCAGTGTCTGAATGTGTTTGATACTACTGGCTATTCTGTTTTTTTCCCCCTAAAACTTTCCAGGGATGTTTTTGCAGGCGCAAACAAAGAAGTTGATGTACCATCTTTGTGTTAATGCATTCACATCAGGCTTTTTTGCATTCGGGGCCACTTACAATGCCCATTATTAGGTCTGACAAGCCATTCATTCCAATTACAATTACCAGAAAAAATGTGAAGAAGTAAGCACGGCAAGTGCAAAGTGAAATTGATTCTATCTCACTGCTGCTATTTGCAACTGCCAATTGATGGCCTGGTGCAAACAGAGAGTCCAGTATTCGGAGAGTATATTGTCTGTGCATGTACTTATTGCTTTGTCTTCGTCTTTGTGTGTGTGTGTGTGTGTGTGTGTGTGTGTGTGTGTGTGTGTGTGTGTGTGTGTGCGCGTTTGTGTGTGTGTGTAGAAGACAAAACAAAACAAGAAAAAAAGATAAATAAATAAAAAATAAATAAAAGGTGTGGCTGTGCTGGTGTGCACTCACACCAGTGTACACATACATCCAGACAGTCGGGTTGCTGCTCTTTTGTTTTCCATTAGTTGCGATTAAAGGTTTGTAAAGATGTGTCGGGTAATTTGTTCAGTAAAGGGTTTAAGTGCATTGTCACCTTTGATAAATTAGGGTCCATTCCGTTTATGTAGCCGAGTACATTATGTGCATACATACTGAGCGGGCAGTTTCTCCACTTGTTCATTAATAACAGCATAAATATAATGTACTTGGCAACACCATAAATGTGCATAGTTTCATACTGATGCACGTCAACTGAAATCTAATTATGACAGGGATTCTTTTTTATTTTTAATAGTCTTTCACTTGGACTATGTGATGTGTTTTTGCCCTTAAATGGCCTTTGAATAACCTTGAATATGAAGGTGATGAATCTTTGGTCAAGAACAAACAAAAAAAAATACATATGAAGCTGTAAAGGACAGCGAAAACAGCAGTGACCCTCTGTTCAACTCCAACCTGGAAAAAAAACACACTTCTGTTAGGGTGGGAAGCAACCAAAAGGAAAGGAGATAAGGAACATGAAACAAATGCTCCT
>OMLP01008067.1:48782-59889 GCA_900302685.1 Spondyliosoma cantharus | reverse complement strand
CAGTGGTTAACTCTTCAATCTCTCCTGTCTGCTTCGATCTGAGGAGTCTTTTGTTATTGGTTGTTCTGGGACATTGTGTTCTCTTGTCTTATTTTTCAACTGGAAAAGATGCATTGTGTATTATTTTCAAATATGATCATCCTGCTGCCATTGGGACATGCAACGTTTGCATTAATGTTCAGTTGAACTGCTGGTTGTGGCCACAAAAACGTGTATTATTCCCGAGAAACTGCCGCTTCTATAATATAAAAATGCGGAATTAAAAAACTCCCGGAACTTTTGTGCAGCGGTACCTTGTCCCTCCTCGGTTTGTTTATAGAGAAGGACATGTGCTTGTTGTGCGTCGGTGTCGAGCTGTGGCTTCCCTCAACTGGTCTTTAAAACTACTACTTTGATACGACAACGCTCTTTAACACTGTAAAGTATGTTTTGTCAACGATGATAGAGAAATATGGCCGGGGAAGAACTTGCTGCGTTCAGGGAGCGTTGGAAACAAGAATTAACGAGCAAAACGGAGGAACCTGTTTGTGTTCCTTCTCATTCGGGGGATTCCTCAGGCCAGAGAGACTTCTCGAAAAAAAGGTATTTTGAAGACTCGAAACAATATCTAAACGAGGCCTATAGTCCCTCAAAACCAGAAGAGGGGGCTCACACTGTGGACGAAGCATGTGTTGCTGGAAGAGGAGAAGAAGGTAAGGCTGCAGCAGACTCAGAGGATCAGCCTGAGTATGTATCCATCGCACACAGTTTGCTGGGTGGGAGGACCAGCCCCCTGCTGGAGAGGATCCAGGAGGAGAGAACCAGGAGAAAGAGGCAGTATAACAGCATGACCAGTGCCTGCAGTGCGTCCCTGCAGCAGCATCCTCAGAGAAAAGTCAAGAAGGACGTGAAGCTGCTGGATCAGCTCATTCATGATCTGGTGCGAGCACGGTGTGATAACAAAAATGAGGGCTGATGGTGAGGATGGCGGCTGAACAGTGTAACAACTCTGTTTCCATTCTTTCTTTCACAGAATGAAGTCAATGACATTCCCTTCTTTGACATTGAGTTGCCGTACGAGTTAGCCTTGAAGATATTCCAGTATCTCAACCTCACAGAGCTGGGCCGATGTGCACAGGTAAGCTGCTATCGTACAGCTATTCTTGGCAACAGCTTTACATCATGAAATGACACATAAAGCGTGGTCATTTTGACAAAGTACTTCACCAATAAAAGACTGTACAAGATACAGGAATTTCCATTTATACAAACGCAATACAGACAGACTGACATGCGTTATTGATCCCACAAGGGAAATTGTTATGTCACAGCATCATTTATATTTTAGGGCATTTAGCAGAGGCTTTTGTCCAAAGTGACTTACAGTAATTCATACGAACGTTCATACTCTGATGATCGTGCCTGCCATGCAAGGTGCCGACCAGCACATCAGGAGCAGTTTGGGGTTCAGTGTCTTGCCCAAGGACACTTTGACATGCAGACCAGGGGAATCAAACCAGGGACCTTCTGAGCTACAGCATCATCTACAAATCATTTTTACCAACAAAAGATTTTCAGTAACAACAAAAGATTAAAAAAGGAATGGTACTACTGTATGCAATAAGTGTTTGATATGCATTACATACAGGTGGTAGTGCAGTAGCGTTAACTTTGAGTTAGTTTCAGTTTGTTCAGAGACCTTCTGATTCAAACATCAATCCTTTTTTCAGTCCAGTTTGCTATTCCTTTTTGACATGTGCTCTTAAAATAGTACAAAGACAATGTATTCCATATTCAATATATAAGTTCTGACTCATTAACTTCATTGATTTCTGTAAAAAACAACCTTTTTCTAAATGAGATGGTAGCGACATGTTCACAAAAGAAGTTGGGACAGGTACAACTACAGACTGGGAAATTTGTGGAATGTTCCAAAAAACACCTGTTTGGAACATTCCACAGGTAAACAGGTTCATAGGTTACAGGTGATTGTATCGTGATTGGGTATGAAAGGGCCGTCCTAGAAGAGTCATTCACAAGCAAGGATGAGGTGACGTTCACCACTTTGTGAAACACATGATTGTATAAATGATATTACAGTATTACTTTAGTTGTTTGCAAACATTTGTGTCCTGTTTTTATTTACGTTTGACTTTTTTTGGAATCAGGATTGTATTCATTTTTTGTATATGGGCCGTCTGAAGAAACTGCAAAGATCTCATTAAAGCTGGAAACATAAATCTGAGGCTCATGATATGAAGAATACACTACAGGCAAAAGAAACAAACTAACAAAAATGCAACCCTAAGATGAATGTTCTTTGATTGTCAATATAGTTAAATATCATTAGAGTCAAATATAATTATCACTATTTTCTTTTTAAATATTGGTTAGTTTCACAGAATCAATCCTGTAACAATCATTCGTGTGAAGTCTGGGAGGTGATAATCACAATTTGATAATCAACCGTTCCGTTCCGTTTTCTTATACCGCTTTTTCCCTCACGGGGACACGGTGATGTTATGGTAATCAACCATCTAGCATAAACTTGTGCAAAAAAACAAAAGTAAGGAACCACATCTTTAGATGTAACAATTTCAGATTGATTAAGTTAGTTTTGGTTGAATTTAGGTATAGTTTTGGTTTGGGGTAGGGTATGAGCGAGCCTGCAGCTTGGAGGTGTGGAGCAAAACCATAAATCTCCTTCTGCTGAAAAAATTGCAAGTTAAAATTTAAAAAATCCAGCAAACTTGCCCTCTTGTGCCCTTCCCGTAAACTGCGGGGTGGTGAAGAACACTTCTCCCAACATGCTGAATTGCTTCCGGCAGCTTTAATACCTTATGTGACTTAAATTTCTACAGATTAGTAAATTACATCTTCCGTGGCCGACCCACACCACATGGTGCACAGGATCCATCTGGCAGTCAGCCGGGCTCGTTAAGCACAAATAAATCAAGTGATGCAAGGCTGTAATATATGCTGACTCAATCCACCGTCACGCTGTCCAATCTCCTCCCAGGTGAGCAGGGCATGGAGAGTCCTCGCAGAGGACGACGTCCTGTGGTTCAAGATGTGCACGGGGGAGGGTTACCATCAGGATGCCAGCGTGTCCGACTCCCCCTGCTGGAAGAGCACGCTGCGAGACTGCAGGAACTCGGCCAAAGCGGTGTGCTCCAACTGGAAGGTGGGTTCGGGCTGTTCCACTGTGGTGAATCAGAATCACTGTTTGTTTTTTCCATGCAGATTTAATGCCCACACATGAGTTAGTCTGCAGAAATCAGTGTAGAAACTCCAGTAGACCCCAGACTATATTGTTTTTGTATTTTAAATATAATAAAATATAATAAACACCATTAAAAATGGGATTTAACATAATAGGAAAGTTCTCCTCTGTTTTTAATTTAAGATCAATTCTAACAAAGATTTTGAAAGTCCTCATCTTCTGCATCCAAGTTTTGATTTTTGATTGAGTTTCGATTCATAGTTGAATTACAGTTCTGCTCTTGTAACATAATGTATTGGTATTATGGATGGAACAGTGTGTGTTTTCATCTCTTTCATATTCTCTCTCTAGAACCGAGTGGGTTCAATCAGCCAGCTGCAGTTCGAGCTGGGGAAGGTGCTGTGTGACGTCAGCTCCTGTGACAGCTTCGTCCTGGCCGGGTGAGTTCAAGGACTCCCGACATGCTTCTGACATCTGACGTGCGTTAACATTTGCTGCAACTCCCACTGCTCGTATACACTCTGAATTCATCCGCTGTGCTTGTGTACCCTGTCACTCTTGGTTATAAATCTTATGATTTATGACTGGATGTTTAATTAGAAATATATCACATTTAGACAGATTGTGTTTCGTATCACTGACGATACGATGAAGTGTTGATTGACAACCAAAACTCATTGTAACCAGACTACAGAGCAGGAAGTCACTGGCAAGTTGGGAGTTGTCAGACTTTATGACCCCCTAGCTGAGACCAATTGAACCACCAGTCCCCATCTTATATGATTTCCACTTTGAGATGTTTTATCACAACCCGTGATCAGAATAATCATACATTATGTTGCGTGTGTATGGAATTATAGTGAAAACTAATTATTCCCCTTTTAGTTGAACCCCTTTATGGACCCCTGGGGGTTCCTTCACCCCGCGACTGGTTTTGAGAGCTAATATATAGAGGTGTGATGATATAGTGACATCACAGCTCATTACGATACGTTATAGTGTTCAATCTTTGATGAATTCACAATATATTAAAGGGGCACTATGTAGGTTTTGAAGAAAAAAATATAATCCAGAATTTTAATATTTGCTATATTTTCGAGGTAGTAATACATACTCAGAAATAATTCTTATTTCCATAACTGAATAAACAAGCTGTTCTCAGAGGAAAATAAGGTCCCCAGAACATTGTTTGAAGCTAGAAAGGTGGCAGGGTCCGCCAAATGTAAACAGTGTAGTGAAACGTTAAACAGTATGAAATGGTGTTGTCCTTTCAGGTCAGTTTGTTCATTCAGTTTTGTTTAGGCAGAAAAAAAAAAAAAAAAACAATCAATGAAGATCTTTCTATCCTGATTATAATGTATTTGCCAAAACTACATAGTGCAGCTTTAACAAAGATTTAAAACGAAAAAATGAACAAGTCAACATTTTTATCCCCCTGAGGCATGAAATATACACATTTTTAAGTTTCAGCTTTCCTCCTTTTGAAATTATGTTTTTCTTACAGAGTTAAGAGCAGATAGTCTGAAGTAATTTATCATAAAAAATCATCAATATTTATTTTTATAATATATTAATATAATATATATTGTTTTGAATCAAGATTTTTTGCGGCAAGTCCTAAGAGGAATTAGAGAATGTCAGATGAGTAAAGATATTTTGTGAACGTGGTCAGAATAACGATGTATTTGGCTACAAACCTTTAAAGATGTAATATGTAGGAATTATTATGCATTAAAACGAGTCAACCTTTGTTAGATTCTGTTGAGTTGCGTACTTACATGATCCCAAACGTTTCTAACATTCTTCAAATGGTGAGGTTGATAAACAGGAGTGAAGATAGTCCACTTTTTAACACCAAAAGGTTAAAAGTAATCTTTGAGCGTCTTCTGTGCTGTTCAGATAGAGCGTCCCCTGGCAGCAGAAATTACATATTGTATATTTAAACCTTTAAACCTTGACAGTGTTAGCAAAAATGAACGCCTTGTGTTAGTCACGATTGATCAGATTTAGTTAACGAAGCGGTTCAGTTTTTACCTTGTCACGTTTTTGCATATCTTTATACCTCTAGCTTCTTATACCACCTTGTTGGTGAGTAAAAGTGTAAATTGCAGCTGAGCTAAACAAACTTTGCCCTCAAACAACTGCGGCGAGGCAGTGATAGATTGTGAGCACCCACAGGAGCCTGATAGACTGCCCACAAGGAGATGTGCAACATCTACAGGGAGCGTTGTGATTAGATTCCCCTCGGTCCTGCCGTGTCTCATTGGGAGAAGACGGTGTGTTTGTATCTTTACGGATGGGCAGATTCAGGACACGCAGTACCAAAACAGTGTAGACATGAAATAAATCACTGCAAGCTTGCTCTGAAACCTCTCTCTTGGTACCCTCTTTGTCAACAATTTTACAGCATCAATACTTTCCCCATTAATGGTACTTCAAGGGTCGTTCAAGCTAAGCGAAAGTACTTAAATTTGTTGAGCTAAAAAGAATCAATGATGATTCAATTGCATCCAAAAAAAAATGTTTTCTCTAAAACCAGTGGATTGAGATTTGGCGCTTGAAAGGCAACAGGAGACACTGCCTCATTAACCCAACAACTTTTGGAGTCGCATGGTGACATAAAGGCCAAGTCTGTTGATTCTTCCTCGCATGAAGATCGCAGCAATGTGTGCACAAAGTTTCCCCGCACGTAAAAGTTTTGACTGAAGCACTTGGAAGAGATTCAGCATCATCATCCCGCTCTTCGCTGGCACTGAGGTGACGTACCAATTAAGCGAAAGTGTGTATTCCTATTGTTTACTTCCTGCCAAAACCCTGCGATTGCCAGTCACGCACACACATACGGACGCACACATGTACACCCTCTGTCACACTTGCTGTCACTGTGTCACTCGCGGTGGCTGCGAGGCGGATACTTGCTCAGACGTGATGGTATCTGTGGAGGTGGCGACGCTGGCAGTTTGTCGTCTCCCACGGCGAGAGTTCGTCGACTCGGGAGCAGAGTGAACAGAACAGAAGCCTGTTGAGTGGCAGGGGGTGACTGTGTTCTTGCTTGAGGAGGGGGGAAGAAACACACATAGGTTGAGGTGAGGTCACATGCCAGTCTGTTTGATCTTGACTTTTACGGCGTGTAGTATTTAAGGCGCATATATCATTAACACGACAAGTTATGAGATTTGTGTAATTGATGCAGACCTCTGTTGACCTCGACACTGCTGCAGTAGATAGAATAGAAAAAGAGCGAAAGCCATAGTTTCTTCAAGAGGAAAAATTGAAGTATGGGCTGCAACTAACAAGTATTTTCATTAATGTTTAGTCTGCTTATTGTTTTCTCTGTCTGTTGAGCAACATTATACAGAAATTGTCATTTTGCTGAATTTGTCGTAAATACAAATCCCAGGTCTGTTACAGTTTGTCAGACATAACGTAGGTGCCAGCTACAAACAAAACTCATTACATCATAACAGTGTTATGTGTTGAAAACTTGTATGTTGAAGTATTGCTGTGATCCTGCCCTCTCAATGAAGTTACATAGTGCAGAAACAAGTGATAGGGAAAACACCATTCACCCTGTTACGAGACACTGTACCATCAACATTATTATGAAGTTGTTATTTTAAGGTAAAAAAAAGTCACATAGTGTTGCTTTAATCGCTCTGTCAAAAAAAAAAATTGTCAGAAAATACCAAACGTCACAGTTTTCCAGAGGCCAAGATGTCTTCTTTTGCTCAACAAACAGTGCAAAACTCAAAAGATCTTCACGTTACCATCACATATTGCAGAGTAAAGCGACAAATCCTCACACTCATGAAACTGGAACAAGAAAATGTTGGATCAAACAATTATCACGTCATCATTAGTTGTCAGTCGACTACTCAATTAATTAATAGTTTCAGCTCTAAACATGCACAAACCTGATTTTTCGTTTACGTGCTAGAAACAGCAAATTGTAGATTAATTAGTTTGTGTTTTGTCAACAGATTTAAAAAGTGAAAGTCCAAGGGATTAATTACACCCGCATTCGCTGATTGCACCTTCCCTAATATGAGAATTTGGGATTCTCCTGTGTTACACACTTTTAAAATATCTTTACCAATATCTTTAAGGGGCACCGTGTATTTTTGGAGAAGAAATCCAAACTCAGAATTTTAATATTTACAATATTGGTAAGGTAATAATACAAACTCTATTTTTTTTCCATAACTGAATAAGCAAGCTGTTGTCAGAGGAAAATAATAACATCATTTCTGTAAGGGAGTCAATGGGTTCATACATTCAGAGTTTTTTCATAACTGCGTAGGAGACTTCTAGCGAGGGCTCCAGTCACATAAACCAGTAAGGGGTGAAATGTTCAGCATTGTTCCGCCCAAACAACACCCCTGTAATCCTCGAAAGATCATGATGTAACGATTTTAGAAAAACAAAATAACAACAAGTCAGAGTGAGGAGAGTGTGAGAGGGGAAATGATTCAGCGACGAGAGGGTGACGTCAGGTATCCTCGAAGAGACAAACTTCTCAGCCTGCGATGGAAAACGGGCAACAATCCTGCTGTTGCATCCATCTGCCTTTTTGGTACAAACCTAAACATTTGAGTTGTGTGTGATCAGTGTACTTGTTTTGTGTTTCAGGTACACGTCTGGTGACGTGAGGCTGTGGGATACGCTGCACTGGGACGCGGCAGCCTCTTACCTGAAGACTAACAGCTTGTCAGCTAACTCTGAGCCCAGACCTCATGTTTGTCACGTCCAGGTCAACGGCACAGTGGCTGCTGCTGCTTATGAAGACGGTGAGTGTTGTTGCATTTCTTAATGCAGCATGATCCTGTGTTAGACTATGAGCCCTTTTTTGTCACATAAATAAATATTCAAGTACATAGCTTAGCCTCAGTTGTCCTCAGTTGTCAAGGTCCTACATTTTTCACTATCTTGGCTGAAGGCTGTGTGGACCTATGGAGCACAGAGACAGGTGGAGAGCCCATCCACCACTACCAGAGCCCAGGGAGGATCCAGGCCCTGGCTCTGAGCCCCGACAGCCCCGTCCTGGGCACTGCTGCCGGGCCCGATGTTCAACTGAACCGTGCAGACGATCGGGGCTACTGGAGGACAGTGTGCCAGACTCAGCTACCCAAGATTGTAAGTTAGATTCCCTGCAGTTATGAAATGCTCCAAGCTGATGTGTGATTGGGTTAATTAATAGGTGGTGCTTCACACATTTTAAGATTCATATCAGTGTAAATTGAATGTCTTTTGGTTTTGGAATAATGTTTTCACCGACCAAATTGTTTATACATTCATTATGTTCTCCAATTAATTAAGATACTTTTCAGTCGCAACCGTAAATCATACAATTAATATGTAGCTTCATGAGAAACTGAAAACCACGTCATTCATACTCAAAACAAATAGGGGGAAGCTAACCACTAGAGTCACCACTAACTGCTTCTAACTGTTGTTGCTGTTAGCTGGTTAGCTCAGTTAGCTAAGCAGTTAGCAGTCCGGACTGGGAGCTTGAGGCACAGAGTGTTGGTGTTTACACCACTAGAACAGGAGCTTTGGACCTGGACAGGCAAGGGCTAGCTGTTTAGCATGCTAACTTCAGTAGATAGCTTTGTAGATTTGTAGATTCTCTTCAACACAATATATTGACTTCATAACAACACTGTTATTTCTTCACATGCTCTAGATAATGTACTTGCATACTGCACATTTGACATTATTTCTTTCCTTGTGAGTATTGGCAACACCACAAATGCATGAAAGAGAAAAATGGAGTTAAATCTTAATACTGTATTTATAAACTGCTCCATGAGTAAAATGCGTCTCTGTCTTCTGTGTACGGCAGGTAGAGAGCCTGGTTTTGGTGCCCGGCAGGGGGCAGCAGCACCCGCTCACAGCTCTGACAGCAGGGGAGACTGTTTACTTGTTGGACCCCCGGGAGGAGGAGCCACGGACGCTCCACTCCATCTACGGTCATCCTGTGACCTGCCTGGATGCCTCCGACTCACAGGTTGCCTTTGGAGTGAAGCGCACAGACTGGCTCATGCATGATGGAGGAAATAAGGTGGGTTTGGCATCCCTGCACAGATTCAGGGCAATATTAACAAAGAACTGCAGCCCATTAGCTTATGCTTTGTTGTCTTGAAGTATTTGAAACCAATGTGTTAATTTAAAAAGAAAAAAGGAGCACTATTACCTCTTCTAAAAGAATTTCATGTAACTCAGTGGCACATTTCTCAGAGAAAACAAGCAAAAAAAATATATTAATGAAGGAGTGTTTAAAAAGATAAGTCTAGATTCATGACTCCATCTGCTGCCCATGTTGCTTGCTATAGTGTTTGGCTTGAAGAGCAGTATAGATTCCCAGGATCACTGATATTGGTCCAGATCCTTAATCACAAGTCAATGCATAGACTACTTCAAGCCAAGTGAGCTAATGATTTTACAAAAAAACTCAAAGAAATACTGAAAGTTAAAATATTACAATGCAGAGTGTTCTGATAATACAAGTGTAACAGCAGTGTTAGTGTTAAACACTTATCTGTTGAGTTATGCAGCAACTCAATCAGGAAAAGACTAGCCGTGTTTTCTACTGTCTATATTTGCCAACTACTACCAATTCACACATTGTGATGATGATTGTCTAGTCAACTGTGAGCAGCACTCTAGTATGTGCAGAGTACGATCTTGCGTTTGTATGTTAATGGAATAGATGGAGCTGTATCAAGGCCTCTTTTTGTGCTTTTGGGAAATGGAAAAAGTCTCAGGGTGAAAAATAAAGCCAAAAAAAAAAAAAAACTTGAATGTTGACAAAGTAGATTGCAAAGCTTTTGAACTTGGATTTGTAGCTGGATTTGAGATGTCTTCAAATAAATAAATCAAACGACCATCCTAATTGAAATGAAAGGTTTCCAACATAGTTAACAAGGTCATTTATGCTCTCAACAGGTGCATAATAAAAAAAAATGGGAAGTAAATCATTTCCCTCCCCAAATCGACAGACACATTTTCTTTTAGGGACACATTTCACTGAGAGGAGAGCAGTGAGGTGAGGCTTTGGCATGAGGCCATCATCAGTTTAAACACTGCTGTGTAGCTGAACTAAACATCGCTTAAATGAATTATTCTCTTTTGGAGAAAATGTGCCTTTTAAATGTGGAGCACACTTTTTTTTTCTGATCCATACCTTTAGCTGATTTGAAATGTATCTCTCCAAACAAAGACAGTTCTATAAAGTCAGTACAGCTCATCTGTGTAAATGTAAACTAGGTCCCTTGACAGTGTGACCATTACTACTTTGGGTCCCCTTAGAAATATATGTCATGCATCTGTAGGGGGTTTGTTTATAGCAGAACTGTCTATCTTAAATAGCGACGAGTCCTCCTTGGGCACTGCTTCTAATTACTACAGCCTTTATGGGTACTTTGATAAACTGCTGCTCCCCGAGCTGCATCTGTTTGCTTCTAATAATATTGTGTTTCTAAGGACCTCATGCCACCTAATTGACTCTTAAGCCTTTATTTAGAGAGTACAAAGAGCCACGAGACAAACTATTCTGTTGGGATCAGGAGGCAGCTATGCTGCAGTCATTATGTTTCCAAGTTCACCACATCAAGATATTTCTTTTGTCAACGTTAATGGATAAAACAAACGATAAAGAGAGCAGCTGCATCCAAAGATGATTGTTTAATGTAAAAATCAGATTTTAGTTGCCGTAGAGACTGGACAAGTGGTGGCTTTAAAACAGCAACTACCACTGTGTGTGTGTGTGTGTGTGTGTGTGTGTGTGTGTGTGTGTGTGTGTGTGTGTGTGTGTGTGTGTGTGTGTGTGTGTGTGTGTGTGTGTGTCTTCTCATTCTTGATCTCTCTCTCTCTTTCTCTTCTACAAATTCTCTTCTACCTGTCTGT